>CM038681.1:480450494-480690446 GCA_021605205.1 Aegilops longissima | reverse complement strand
CACCTCGAACTCGTCCACGGCCTCGCCCGGGAAAACTGCCCGGCGGAGGCGGAGACGGCGCGCCGCCTCGTCCGCCTCTCCCCCGAGACCCTCGGCCTCGTCCACGACCTCGCCCCCTCCCTCTTCCCCTTGTGGCTGGCTCAGCCACCACGGGCGTGGGATTGGGAGGAGTGCGATGCCCAGCTGCGACCCTCGCCGCCACCGATGAAGAACCAAGGTTCCCTTTCTCCATGGAGAGTTGGAGAAAGGGGAGCAAGAAGCTGAAGAGAGGAAGGATGGGAGAATGCGGGCTTCTGCGTTCCCCTTCCGCCCCTCTTAAAAGGAGCAAGGTGGGGGGCTCGGCCGCCCCGCTCGACGAATCAAGGCACAGGAAGAGCAGGGAATCAAGGCAGACCTGCTGCCTCTGCTCGCAACGGCCCAGATTCCCACTTCCACCGTCCGTGACCCCGAGTGCATGGGAACCACGTGGCGGAGATGCAGAACTTAGGCGACAGATGAAGCGACCTCGCGCGCCGCCCACTTCACCCACGACACCACAATTAACGCGTGCCGTTGCAGAGAAACGCGATGGGCGCGTGCCGTTCATGGGAGACGTGGTGGGTCCAAGGCAAATAACGGCGTAATCAAGACCGCGCGCGCCCGTGTACTGCTTTGGGCCTGGCCCAACAGAGCTTGGCGCCGTGTGTGGCCTAGGCCCGGGGGCTCCTGTCGGTGTACTAGAGTAGGGTACCCTAGTACCCGAACTTCGTCTGCAGACAGTTCTGGCGCCTGGCGGGGCTGGCTTGACGGCCGCCAAGATCCTCAGCGGCTCCTTTGGAGCCTTTCAAAAACAAAGCAAGTCAAGACCCGGCAAGAGGAGCTTGCCGGAAGGCCACCAGGCGCAAAAGGAAAACAAGGCCCGGCAAGAGCAGCTTGCCGGAAGGCTGGCGGGCGCTGGACCCCCAAAGCGCGACAAGGTTCCCGCGCGGCAAAGCGCTTGCCGGGCGGGCGACCTCTCTTCATCTCGCTCAGCTCACCCGCCAGCGTGTCACCACGAGGCTCTCTCAAGCACGCGTGTCGACGGGCTGCGCAGCCAGCGGAGAGTAGCGACAGACAGCGACGACAAGCTACCATCGTGGCGGACGGAGCGCGCCGCGGTCCCGTTACACTGTTGAGGCGGCGAGGCGGGCATTGATGACCCTTGTCCCTTGCCGTCGAGTTAGGTATAGATTCTTGTACCTTTGTGCAAAGCGTGTACCTACCCAGATTTTTACCATTGTAACCTTGTCTACTTGCCACATGTGGTAACCCCTTGTGCCTATAAAAGGAGGCCCGAGGGCAACGTAGAGGAGGTTCGGCTGGTTTTCAGTTGAGCCCCAGCTTAGTTCATCACATTCAGGCTAGGTTTTGTAGCCCGCATTGCTCCCTAGCAAGAACACAAGATAATCTACAAAGCAGCAGTAGGAGTATTATCTCTCCGGAGAGCTCCGAAGCTGGGTAAAAAATCCTCTCGTGCGCATCGCCTCGACCCGCTCTTTGCACAATCTCCGCCCCCCTCCGAACCACAAAGGGACCCAGGTCCCGTAGGTGCTCGTGGGGCACGATCAGTTCTTCCCCCGACAGTATCTATAATTTTTGATTGGTCCATGCTATGTTATCTACTGTTTTGGGCAATATTGGGCTTTATTATCCACTTTTATATTACTTTTGGGACTAACCTATTAACCGGAGGCCCAACCCAGATTTGCTGTTTTATGCCTATTTTAGTGTTTCGAGGAAAAGGAATATCAAACGGAGTCGAAACGGAACAAAATCAACTGGAGAAGTTATTTTTGTAAGGAAACCCCGGATAGACTTGGACCCTACGTCAAAATATGAAGGAGGTGCTCACGAGGGTAGGGGACGCGCCCACCCCCCTGGGGCGCGCCCCCTGCCTCGTGCCCCCCCCCCCCTTCGGTCCACCGACGTACTCCTTTCACCCATATATACCTACGTATCGTAAAACTTCGAGAACAGAGATTAGATCAGGAGTTCCGCTGACGCAAGCCTCTGTAGCCACCAAAAACCTCTCGGGACCCTGTTCCGGCACCCTGCCGGAGGGGGGGGGACCCTCACCGGTGGCCATCTTCATCATCCCGGTGCTCTCCATGACGAGGAGGGAGTAGTTCACCCTCGGGGCTGATGGTATGTACCAGTAGCTATGAGTTTGATTTCTCTCTCTCGTGTTCTTGATTTTGCACGATCTTGATGTATCACGAGCTTTGCTATTATAGTTGGATCTTACGTTTCTTCTCCCCCTCTACTCTCTTGTAATGGATTGAGTTTCCCCTTTGAAGTTATCTTATCGGATTGAGTCTTTAAAGATTTGAGAACACATGATGTATGTCTTGCCCTGCGTATCTGTGGTGACAATGGGATATCACGTGATTCACTTGATGTATGTTTTGGTGATCAACTTGCGGGTTCTGCCCATGAACCTATGCATAGGGGTTGGCACACGTTTTCGTCGTGATTCTCCGATAGAAACTTTGGGCGCTCTTTGAGGTTCTATGTGTTGGTTTGAATAGAAGAATTGAGATTGTGTGATGCATATCGTATAATCATACCCATGGATACTTGAGGTGACATTGGAGTATCTAGGTGACATTAGGGTTCTTCTTGATTTGTATCTTAAGGTGTTATTCTAGTACGAACTCTAGGGCTGTTTGTGACCCTTTTAGGAATAGCCCAACGGATTGATTGGAAGGAATAACTTTGAGGTGGTTTCGTACCCTACCATAATCTCTTCGTTCGTTCTCCGCTATTAGTGACTTTGGAGTGACTCTTTGTTGCATGTTGAGGGATAGTTATGTGATCCAATTATGTTATCATTGTTGAGAGGACTTGCACTAGTGAAAGTATGAACCCTAGGCCTTGTTACCTATCATTGCAATACCGTTTACGCTCACTTTTACCGCTTGCTACCTTGCTGTTTTTATATTTTCAGTTTACAAAACCTATATCTACCATCCATATTGCACTTGTATCACCATCTCTTCGTCGAACTAGTGCACCTATACAATTTATCATTGTATTGGGAGTGTTGGGGACACAAGAGACTATTTGCTATTTGGTTGCAGGGTTGCTTGAGAGAGACCATATTCATCCTACGCCTCCCACGGATTGATAAACCTTAGGTCATCCACTTGAGGGAAATTTGCTACTGTCCTACAAACCTCTGCACTTGGAGGCCCAAAAACGTCTACAAGAAGAAGGTTGTGTAGTAGACATAAGTACCTGATGTCAGGTGGAGGAATCATTATTTTGTGCGTAATAAGGAGGCATTTCCTTGCGTGCGGCCGTGGACCCAGCTGTCGGCCTCTCCACGTACAGTCCACTTCAGATGCATATCGGTCGTTGACCATGTTGACCAGGCCACACCGAGAGCACCAGGGCGGTGGACGACGGCGAGGCCTAGGAAGGGAACGACACGAAGGCAAGGAAGACTCGGCGATTGTTTCCCACGCGAGCGGAGAATCTGTTGTACAAGGGTTTCTTGGTTAAATCTGCCGTCGCGGAGAATAACAGCAGGTGTGGGTGAGTAGAGGGATGGCTAGGCCAACGATGGGAGTACGGTGGGGCAGTGAGGCCTGCGCGGCAGCACAGCCGACCGCGGGGAGGAGGGAGCAGGCAGTCCCACTGGTGCTTGTTTGAGCGGCTCGAGCAGGAATAGCTGAGATTGAAGAAGCACGACGGCCGTTGGATGGACATCCAACAGTCACTGCTTGTACGTCAACCTTTTTTTTAGGAAAGCCTCAAATCTGTGGAAAATAGCATACAACCCATCTGCCATTATTTCTAATAATTTTCAGCCCATTTGCTAATTTAAGGTTTTTTTTGGAGCCCATATTATTTTTTTTAGCATTACAGCCCAAATTGTGGCCACTGTTAAAAAATTATACGAATTTTTGCATATTTCGGTGCGGTCCGAACTGTTTTTAATCCCTAAATTTTGACTCAAATTCAAACTAATTTTAAAAATAAATGTATATCAATATAAAATCCAACAAATTCTCCATGCATAAAAATTAATGTAATTTAAAATCTTGAAATGAAAAAAAAGATATTTGAAACTAATTGTAGGTTTGATGTGTTTTAAAAATGTACAGCCCATTTCTCATTACTGATGGGCCATTTTCTCGGCCAGCCGAATGAAAGCTCTCCTCGTCTTGAAAGATTTGCAGCCCAACAGGCCTGACAAAGCGACTTGCTTGGCAAATAAAAAAAACACTGGGCTGTGGCCGTGGACCCAGTTGTCAGCCTCTCCACGTACAGTACTCTTCCGATGGAAGTCGTTCCTTGACCACGTTGACCACGCCACGCGAAGAGCACCACGGCGGTGGATGACGGTGAGGCCTAGGAAGGGGCGGCGGGCCGGGAAGACGCGGCGATGGAAGCCAGCGAGAGAGGAGTATGAGGTTCACCGGTTGGCTGCGGTGTGAGGCTGTCGTGCGCCCAGAGGCACTGGGCAGCGTGGGAATAGTAGGGGGCGGTGAGGCCTCCACGGCAGCACAGCCAGCCACGGGAGGCAGGAGCATGCGGCACGACCGGTGCTGCTTTGGGAGGCTGGAGCAAGAAGACCAGAGGTTGAAGAAGCACTTCGACCGGCTGGATGGACATCGATGGTCCTTTGGAGCTAGAATCGTTCATATTGACTAAGTTGACAAAGCCCTCCGTCCCGTCAACTTTGTTGGCCCACAAGTCATCCTCCCACTATGGTGGGTCCCAGCTAGCAGGGGTATTCATTTTTTGTGCGTGTCTGGAGGCACTTCCTTGCGTGCGAAGATATAGCTGGTGGGTCTGACCTGTCAGCGGGGGGAACATTTTTTTAGTTCATTTGGTGGGTTGGATGAAACAATGATGTAGCATCTATGAAGCCCATTTAAATCCCATTTGCATTTTTCTAGAAATCCGCGGACTTGCTGGGCTGGGTGAAAATATCATGTTGGGCTAGACGGAGAAATGTTATAAAAACATAAACACATGATTGCACATCAGTAAAATCTTTGCAAGCTTATGTACGCAATCACTAGGAGTTAACTTGCCAAGTTATATATAGACAATTATTATTATTATTTTGTAAGATATTTCAACTTACGAAATAAAATATCATTTTAATTTGATGAGTTAATAGTACATGGGGTATTATTATTTTTAGGCTAGGCGTGGGGCAGTTGAGTTGGTTCTAGGGAAAGTATTGGGAGAAAACTCAGTTTACATCGAAAAAGAAAGTGGGAGAAAATTCAAAGACCTCTTTGGGTCCACGAGGAGGGAATATGTTGGGAGGAAGGAGATTCAAAGCACGGCAGCCGAGTGAACTAGTTTTTTACGGACAAGTGAACTAGTTTACATACATAAGCAAATAGCCACTAAAAAGCAATCAGGTTAATGGGTTCTTAAAAGAAATATTTGGACAAAACAGATAATTATGACACATAGGCTAATGCATGAAACACTCGGATGATAAAGGTGCTTATAAGCAGATAAAGTACAACATCTAGACCTTCTTGGCACACTTGATCATGGCGCTGCGGCTGTCCGTGTACTCGTCGATTACGGGAAGCGAGACCGCCCTCGTGTCCAAGATCTGCTGTACATGTCGTAGCATGCGTGTCGTCCTTGGCGCGTAGGTTATGTAGGCTAGATTCAGAGGTACCTCCCACGTGTTCGGTCGTCTTCTTTCATGTTGGCGTGTCGGGGTCGATGATGGTCTCAGCGAGGTCAACCACGGAGTCCTTCTCTTGTCCGTTGTTGATGATCTTGTATTATACGGATGTCGACAAGCTTGTTGCACCAGATGGCCGAATCGTCGCGTTCTTCCTTCTCTCCACCGTAGCGAAGGTGCAGTCGGGGCTGCCGATGAAACAGGCGAATGCTCCTGAACCTGGTGCAGCCATAGGACTGAGGCGAGGCAGAGCTTCACCGAGTCCGTATCGTTGGTGTACATCACATTCAACTTGGTGCAGCCATAGGACTGAAGGTTGAACTCAAAAGGGAACTCCTTGCTGAAGTCCATATCCAGCAGGCTCACCCCTCGGATCGCCATTGGAGTCTCTTCGAGTGAACGAGTGTGTAGGCGGCGGTAGCAGTTCGTTTTTCAGCTCCAGGGGAACTGGATTCAACAGTAGCTGAGTGTGTACAGGCGACAACAGTTACTACCCCTCCCTCGTCCGCTGCACGCCCGGCAGAAGATGCACCCTCGGCCACACATCGGTTCACGAGAGGGTCTGTATTGGTACTGTAATAACAGGAGTTAGTGGTCACTTTACTTAAATTTAATTAGCTCTAATAGAAATTTATACTTAAAACAAGCAATGCATTCGCTCATTCTATCAGTGCCACAGGATCAACATGCACAACAATTAGAATTATTATTCTCAGGACGCACACGATCAACACATTTGTCGCACTTTCACAAAGATAATACTACCAAGTTTGAACTGTTTGTTATGGTTGTTGTCCTCTGCATCATCATGCCGTGTTTCCCAGCTTGCAAGATTCAGAACCAACAAATAAGATCAAAATAATAAGTACAACAAAGATGCTTACACATCTCATTGATTCCCAGCTTGCAAGATTCAGAACGAACAAATAAGATCCAAATAATAAGTACAACAAAGATGCCTACACATCTCACTGATTCCCAGCTTGCAAGATTCAGAACCAACCCATTAGAGCCTTTTGATAAACTGAATATCGGGATTAAATCCATCTTCGCTAGCCATGTCATACGATCGAAGAACTTGGCGAATGCTCTTGACCGTCACAACATCTGTAGTTGAGTATTCCTGTTTGCATAGCACAAACCAGGAGAGCATGCTTTCACTTTAATAGTGGCCTCCTTTACTCAACGTGCAACTCCACTCGGATGAAGCCTGCCTGGAGTTCCATGATTCAATTCATGCACCATTTTCTGCAGTTCACCTGAAATGAAGCAAAGATTGCATCTTTCAGCTAGCAAGAAGTACTCCCTCCGTTTTTATTTACTCTGCATATTAGGTTTGACTGAAGTCAAACTTTGTAAAGTTTGACCAAGTTTATAGAAAAATATATGAACATTTACCATAAAAAATCTATATAATGTGAAAGTACATTTAATAATGAATCTAATGGTATTGATTGATTATTGTATATGTCAATACCTTTTTTTATAAACTTTGTCAAAGTTTACAAAGCTTGACTTTGTCCAAAGCTAATACGCGAACTAAATAAAAACGGAGGGAGTACTTGCTCTCGTGAGCTGGCAGGTTCTTCTTTAGTAGTTGCACTAAAATTGAGGAACATTAAGGTTGGCTGTCCGGCTCATGTAAGGTGCAATTATAATTTTGTTATACTTTTGTGCAGTTCCACTAAAATAAAGTGCCATTGTGGTGACAGTGACGGCTCATCTTGCAAAGGCTAATAAAATGTTGCACGAGATTACCAGCAGAACTAGACGGAGATTTTGGAAACTCCAATCACCATTTTGTGCAGTTCCACCAAAATTGAGAGATGTTGCCCACGTGACATTTTAGTTGAACTGCACAAGACACTCATTCCAAAAAAAAGTGTTTTGTGCAGTTCACCAAAAGGTCACAATAGCAACAAGGTGAAATGGATATCCCTATCTGCACAAAAAGATAGAAAGTAAACAGTTGCTGGTCAATAAGAATATACGAAACATATACAAAATGAAAAGAAGCATCTTAATATGTTCAAGGCAATCACGCAAGGACAGTAGAAATTTTAAAACGTCAGCAATGCTTCATGTTACCAGAAGCATTACGATCAACAATGAGATTCCTCAAATATGGGATTACTTTAATGGTGGCATTGCTTGTTTACGGAACACGATAAATCAACAACAGCTAAAGAGTTGGTTTAAGGGCATGGGACCGTGGGGACACCAGGAGACTCAAAGAGCGTAAAGGAGCAACTTACTTATCATCTTTGGGGAAAACAGCAGAGTGCCATTTGTAACACAGTTTAATTGCATCTTATCACCGGAGGCATTAGATTAACAATAACACTGGTTAGACATGTCCCTAAGGTAACTGTGTGATCGCTTTATTTTACATGCGCCCTTACATTAACAATAGCAAAAGGTTGGTATAAGGACATGCGATAGTGGGCGATCAAAGCACAATGTACCTACAAGGAGGCATAAAGTGGTGATGCCGAGTTTGTTCATGCTATGTGAGGCAATAAACCTAATCACGAGACCTTGTACTATGTGAGGGCAGCAAATCTAATCACAGAGACCTTTTACTATGTGAGGGCAGCAAATCTAATCTCGAGACCTTTTACTATGTAAGGGCAGCAAATCTAATCCTGAGACCTTTTACTATGTGAGGGCAGCAAATCTAATCCACGAGACCTTTTACTATGTGAGGGCAGCAAATCTAATCCGGAGACCTTTTACTATGTGATGGCAGCAAATCTAATCCTGGAGAAACTCATTGACTTGTCCACCACCGCCACTTTCTATCCTTTTTTCCACCAATAATAGATATGTTCCTTATCCAGTTTGTACTGCGTTTTAACATTATTTCCCTTTTCAGCCAAGAGATTGGCTGGGTATCCGGTCTCTACTACTTTCACCATATTATTTCCTCTTTGAATCAAGTCCTAGATTCATGCTACAACTTTTCCCCCTTTCTTCGTTGTTTGAACAAAGCCCTAGATTCGAATGCATGAAGTAGCTTTACCTCTAATAATACTAAAAATTTAGGTGGCTTTGGAAGAGCTGATGGGAGTAGAAAAAGATGCACATGCAGACACGTGGGGAGCTGGGGCAGTAGAGCAAGGACGCTTTTGAAGAACTTATACCTGAGGGTCGCCGGGATGTCGGCGGCGGCAGGTAGGATCTGAGGACAATACGGCAGGGAGGAAGAAGGGTCGGAGGACCTCCCGAGCCGGCGCTGTGTCGGAGAGAACGGCACGGGCAGAGGATCGGGCCCCTCCAGCAGCTGTGGGTTTCCTCCCTCTTCGGTGATGACCGCGTGAACGATGCACCTTTTAGTCCTGTACACACACCGGCCGAAGGGATCCGACCGGATCTGTGACCAGCGGTGAGCAGAGAGAAAATGTCGCTACCGCTGTCTTGTTTATATCTGGAGAGGATGAGAGAATGGAGAGAGCAACCCTAGTAAAGCAAGCGCTCAGGCCCCTGCGTCCATATATAGTGGAGTGATTATCTTTTTTCTCTCCACAAGAAGCGTTTCAATTTGTGTACGTGGCATTAAAGAAAAGAAACTCTCTATTTAAGGTGACTACTGTACGACTCCTACTTACCACTACTAGTAGTACTACAGTATTGTTCACTTGTGCTCCCCGCCCCTCCATTCATTAAACAACCCCACGGGTGAATAAATATACAATACTTACTGTATTTATATAGAACGAACAAGCTCGAACTATTTTCGCGTAGTTAAAAGTTGAGGGCGGGGCTTTTCCCTGGCAGTACGCATGGCAGTTTTCAGGTAGGCGGTTTGAAAGAGAGGCGAGGAGGATGAGCGAGTGGGGCTATGCGATTTGACGGCGCGTTACTGCTGGAAAGACTTGTGATATGACCACTCACTATAGTCATGAATTACTGGCGCTCCGACCAAGGTGATGCCCCCCTTCCGTTCCGCGCTCTAATTTGGTGCATGACACGTTGACCCGGATGCTGGCTCTCCCACATGTCGGAGTAGTAAGAAGGAGCAAAGAATGATGCGGTATATACTAGTACTATACTACTCCCTCCGTTCCTAAATATAAGTCTTTGGAGAGATTTCACTATGGACCACATGCGGAGAAAAATGAGTGAATCTACACAAAAAATGCATCTATATACATCCGTATGTGGTCCACAGTGAAATATCTACGAAGACTTATATTTAGCAACGGAGGGAGTACTACTCAGGTCGGAGGAGTGCGAACCACGCAGCCCAGTGAACCAGCAGTGCGAACCACGGTAGCCCAGTGAACCAGCAGTAGAAAACAATGTGGTGATATGGCCATAAAAAACAATATGGTGATATGGCCATAAAAAACAATGTGCTACGGTCCACACTGTAGCAAGTACAGTAACACTCCTCTTTGTTTGGATCCCTGAGTTAGAGCTAGTTTGGGTTGAAATAGCCTCAAATTATCGAAACAAGAGGGGTTAGTTTGAGCTAGTTTGCTCTAACCCAGCTAAAAAAACTAGGCCCGTGGAGAGGTTCTAATTGGGTTAGTTATCCTCGGGCCCATAGAAGAGAACTAAAAAATCTCCCCTGCCCGCACCAGATCGCTCCCCCCCCCACCTATCACACGACTCCTCTCTGTTCCCCATAGGGTCGCTCGCCCTCTCTCTCCTTCGGCCGCCCTCTCCTTCCGGCCTCCGCCGCCCTACTCCGGCCGCCCTCTCCCTCCGGCCTTCGAAGGTCGCCCCGCTCCCCCTTCACCAGTTGTTTTTATCCCTCATTCATGCGCGGCGGCGGCGCATCGCGAGAGGTGTGAGTTTGTTCGTTCCTTCTCTGTCTCACAACCATATCAGTGATCTTGCTTGCTCTAGCGCTAATTCTGATTTGGAAAAGTAGATCCTTATCAAACATGGTATAGATTTGTGGTGCACGCATGGAATTGTTTGATGCTACTTGAGGAGGTAATAAATCTTTCTAGAGGCTCAAAGATTCAGGTCACCTTTCTAGTTATTTCAATTTCAGGCTTGCATTATTTCTAGAGGCCGAAAGATTCAGTTCACCTTTCTAGGTATTTCAATTTCAGGCTTGCATTATTTCTAGAGGCCCAAAGATTTAGTTCACCTTTCTAGGTATTTCAGTTTCAGGCTTGCATTATTTCTAGAGGCCCAAAGATTCAGTTCACCTTTCTAGGTATTTTAGTTACAGGCTTGCATTATTTCTAGAGGCCCAAAGATTAAGTTCCCAGTCGGCGGCAAGCGGCCCTGCTACCCATGTCGGTGTCGACCTCAACTCGCAAGGGCCAGCGTCGGAGGGTTCCTGGGCTTGGGCTCTCTGAGCCTTCCTCGAGGCGAAATGGAGAGCTCCTCCCTCGGTGCATGAGGGGCTCCGGGCTCCCTCCCTATCGTGAATGACTTCCATGATGAGTTAGCTCATTCTTTGTTTCATGAAGTGTTTTTTCTATTTTGTGAAGCTTGATTGACGACTTGTATTTTTAAGTGGGATATCTCATTTGTATGGACAAAGTAAAAATTATCATGTTTTGCATGCTTGATTTGTATAGATGGTTCGCTTATGTCAATTGTGAGCGGGAGGAGGCCACAGAAGAGCCGACCACACCAAGAGGGTGCTTGGATCCAAGGGACTTATTTTAGTCTGACTAAAAATAATCTCTTTAAGAGGCTAAAAGTTCCAAGAACCCCTGACTAAAGAGGGGCTAAAACTAGTGTTGAGACTAAAAAATTTTAGTCAGGGGTACCCCTACTAAAATGTGGATTAGTCATCTCTCTCCTCATTTAACTCCTCTCCTTTAACACAAAGTAGTTCGGATTGGAGGTTTGGAGGATAATAAATGATCATTAACTTGATTTTAGTCTCTTTAGTATTTGGATCCAAGCATGGGTGAGGCTAGCAAGTTTTAGTCTCACTACTTTTAGTCATGGAACTAAAACGTATCCAAGCACCCTCCAAATCCGGCAGGAAATAGGGTCCAAAGTAGTCAAATGATTGAGATAGAGCATTTATTGTCAATCTAACCCTGCCATCCATACACCTCTTTGGTTTAGTGTTAGTTCAGGGTTAGAATCTAACTCTAACCTCTAACTGAGTTAGAGTTCTCCTTGTCTCGGTTCTTCGCCATCGTACTTTCCCCATTCCTGTGTTTTCAGTATCCTGCCAATCAAAGAGGCCCTTTTTTCGGGAAAAATCAAAGAGGCCCTTAGACTGGTTTCGGTCCGGTCATTTTTTATAAACGTGTTATGTCAAAAATTTAATGAACGTGCTCCGGTTTCCATGAAAATAATCCAGTTTCATGTAGTAATTCATTCATTTATTTATTCTTCTGCGGGGGGTTTGCATGAAATTCGTGAGGTCTGAAATGTAAAGTACCCCGGCATATGCTCCGAGTCATGCATGCACTACGACACAGATGCTCTATGTCCCACATGTCGGTGAATGGGAGGACGTGGAAATAGCCTAGGAGTACACATAGGAGGATAAATGCGTGAAATAATATGTACTGTGAAGCATAGCCGCGGTTCGAAAAGGAGACCTAAAGTGATGACAGTTATAGGTCGCACGCACCCAACTAGTTTACTAGACATACGACTAATTTTTCCCTAAAAAAAAGAGGCCCGAGTGCTCAGTACTCCTATTCTAGAAACACGAGTCCCATCTGACAACAGCGTCCGTGCTACAGCTAGCTCTCCTCCCTCGTTTCTCTCTTCTAATTCTAAACTCGGCCGACGCCCGGTGGGCGGGGTGGGTTTGCTCAATCATGCCCCACCTCACGGTGAAAACGTTCTGTTGGAATAAAATGCCATATGCTCCCTCCGTTCATAAATATAAGCCTTTTAGATACTATTTCAAATGGAATACAGCATACAGATGTATGTAGACATAGTTTAGAGTCTAGATTCACTCATTTTGCTCGGTATGTAGTAGTCACTTGCTGGAATCTTTAGAAAGACTTATATTTGGGAACGAAGGGAGTACTATACTAATAAAACATTAAGGCCACGAGGCGATGCAGTGCTGGTTACAGGAGGCAAGAAGAAGAGATGCATCCATCGACGACGTCCACCTCCTCGACTCAGGCCGCCGGCCCACCGAACGGCGCCTAAGTAGCAGCGTCTTTCATGGCCAGGTCGACGTGCTTCTGAACAATGGCGCCCAAAGATTCCAGCCGCTGGAAGAAGGCCAACGTCTTTCTATCCTCGCTTGCCTTGTAGTGGCCTATGTAGACGATTTCCTCGTAGACGTGGATGTGCAGGTCGACGGTTTCTAGCATGGCGGCGCGCTGCACGGCGGCGGGCCTCGAGTGTACATTCTTCGTCGCGACCTCCGGCACCTGAAGGGCCACCAGGGCTTGAAAGAGTTCGTCACCATGGAGGCCGATGAGGGTGGCAGGCAATGAGGATCCTGGGGGCGCACGCTGGAGCAGTACGGCAAGGTCGTCCGCGCGCTTCTTGACGGCGGTGAACTTGCGGATGGAGTTGACCATCATGTCGTCCATGCGAGCGGTGAAGCCGGCGTCGGCGAGGGCTACGATGCCTGCGGTCGTCAGCACCATCTGGAAACGCTGCGCGATGCGGGGCCGCAGGCCGGCGCCTTGGATGATTTGGCACAGCCGACTGCCGCTCGCGTTCATCGCCTCCATAGGTGCTTGGGGCTTCTGGTCACTTGGTCTTGGATTGGAGTGAGCAGTGTTGCGCAGAGACTTGGGAGTAGAAGGATTGGAGTGGTGGGGCGCCTTTATTATATGAGAGTCCAAACTCTGTTGCATTCACATTGTGCTCGCTCTATTCTGCTTCTCCAATTAATTCCCTCTCCATGTAATTGAGGATGCATCATTGACCGTTCAACGTCTCAGGAACCGCTACCCTCTCCCTCCTTGGCATTCAAGCACCTATGGACCCGTCGACGACGAGGTGCCTATGGTGACTTCGTAAATTTCAAGATGATAGTGCCGTGCATGTGTGCGTTCATAGGGGTGAGTGTATGCGGCGTGTATATGAGCGCTATGCGTCTGCATCGTGTAAAAAGCGTAAATGCATGTCAAAAGAGACTAGTCGGTATACTCAATATTGTGCACCTCGGAGAGAAAGCGATAGAACTAGACGTACTCCTCCGTTCCATAATATAAGAACATTTTGACACTAGTGTAGTGTCAAAACGCTTATATTATGGGACGGAGGAGTATTTATTTACGATGCAAATTCACCCATTTTGCTCCATATGTACTCTGTCTCGGTGTAGTCTAGTCACTTGTTGAAATCTCTAGAAGGGCAAATACTCCTTTACGGTTTACAGGCTATACTAGCAAGTAGTTATGCGTACTAGTACAATAGTGGGCTCACATAACAATTTTGTCTCATGCAAGAGCCTGGCTATATCGTGCTCCAATGTTACGCAACTTCAGCGTTTGGTTTGCGCTTGGCTCTTCGCCTCTTGAGAAGACGAACAATGATGTTACTACTACTGCTTCTACAGTGTCGAATCCACTGCTGCATGTCCGTCCACCGCGAGCGGGACGGATAGCTTGTTGTAGAAGTAATACTAAGTAGGAGTAAAAGCCTGTCCTCGTTTGCGAGCAACCGCGCGCATGGGTGAGGGAGAAGCCGTGTAGTAAAATCAAGCTTCTCCTCGTTGTACGAGTTGACGCGACACATCATAGCACTGGCCCCACATGCTTGCCTCTAAACCTGGCTGAAAGACCCGCAGTGTACAACATATTTGCTGCAACCTCTAACATTTACCCACCACAAATTAAAAATATGTGGCCGTATGCATTGTTCTGATGCAGAGGCCGGGGAGTCCCCCCTTTTCAAAGAAAAAAAACAAATTAAAACATATATTCCTGTCTTGACCAGATGAGCGTGCAAACTACAATCACCAGGGTGTCAGGTAGGGTCAGAAGACTATTTTAATTTTTTTTAAACTTCAAGACGGCCACATAGCATGGAGCCGACCCCAATGATTTTAAGCTTACAGGCACGGTACACGCTGTCCTAGACTACTCTACACATGAAACTGCCACACGAGCGTCCGGGCTGTGCTTGGCTCTTCGCCTCTTCGGGAAGTCGAACAATGATGGAGTACCACTGCACTGGAGGAGTACTACAATACGCTTCTGGCCATCTGACACTGATTGAACTGCCGCATGTCCACCGCGTACGGGAGGGAGAGCGTGTAGCGAAAGCTTCTCCTAGTCTTGCCAGCCACCACGCTCATGGGCGAGGGAGGGACGCTGCTACCTTTGCGTGTATGACAGGTGGGCCCGACAGGTGTGTGGCCAACCTGTCATACAGCCAACGGCAGGTGCAGTTAAGTCGGCGAGGGAGAGGATAATCAAACTTCTCGGTGATGTACGAGTTGACGCGACACGTCAAAGCACTACACTCGATATATTTCAATAATTTGCGTTTACCGATGCATTAATTACAACGCATGCATGCATGTCGTGACTCTCCTTTTGATACTTGCATGTGTTGATTTAATGCACCTGGAAGTAGTATAAAATATGTGATGGTAAAGCTTTGTAATACCCCGGCCCAAGTCGAGAGATGGTTGTGCACGAGGAGGGCGAGATCATGCAGACTGAACAGGACCCGACGATTGAGCTCTCTAAGGTCTCGATGGACCTCACCCTGCTCCACTGCCCCTTGTGCCTCCGCCCCTTGACGCCTCCAGTGTATGAGGTTCGAATACACCTCGTCCGTTCGGCTGATTGAGAAAGGTGCAGGTTTCTTGATTGATGTGATGTTCGATTGATTTCTGAAGTGCAAGGGAGGGCACCTAGCCTACGCGGAGTGCCGCGTCGAGCGCCCCGGGAACCAGCGGCAGTGCCAGAAGTGCGAGCGCGGCGGTGGCTTCGACATGCGGAACACGGCGGTGGACTCCGTCCTTTCATCGGTGAGGGTGGAGTGCCCGCATGAAGGCTGTGGGCTCTACGTCACTTACCCCAAGCTCGCTGATCACCAGAGCGTGTGTCCGCTCGCGCCCTGCAAATGCCCCGTGCCCAACTGCGGCTACGAAGGCCCGCCACCGGCGCTCTACCACCACATCAGCACCGCGCTTCCCATGCCCGTGCATAGGATCCAGTACGGCAAGGTGCTCCAGCTGCAAGTGCCACTATCGGAGCCACAGCTCTTGCTGTTCGCGGAGGAGGACCGCCGCGTGTTTTTCTTGGTCGGCGGCGTGCTCGACATCGGCGCGCCTATCGTCGTGTCGGTCGTCTGCATCCCCACTGCCGCACTACGTGGCCAAGCTGTGGGCGAACAGCCCGCCGGGGGAGCCCAAAGGCACAACCGACGCCGTCAAGGTGGAAATGGAGGTGACAAGCAGCAAGGATCCCGGCGACGTCAACGTGCAGGAGCTGACCTTCTTGACAGTTCCGCCCAAGCTGCTGGCCGGGGCTAAGCTTGTGTCCCTCCACATTCAGATTGACAAGCTCACGTCCTAAATGTTTCTCTGATGCCTTCATTTATCTTTGTAATATGCTAATATAGGGATTACCTTGGTCTACTTTAGCTTAAGAAATGGTGGGTTTTGGTGGCGATAAAAAAAAATGTTTATCAATGCATTAATTGCAATGCATGCATGCATAAAGTACATGCATTGGTCAATTTTCTCTTAATACTTGCATGCAATGATTTAATGCACCTTGGAATCTAAACATGTGTTGGGGAACAACCAAATTGAGCCTTATAGAATGGAAAAATTAAAATTTCGAGATAAGCCCTATAAAAGGGGAAAGGAGAGAGTAGGCAAAAAAGTACTCCATCCGGGAATAGTGCCGCACTTCGAAACTTGAACCGTCAATAAATTTTGAGCTTGCGTCTCGTCACATTCCAAATTACTCCACACTATATTGAATTGCAAACCTGTTCACATCGATCACAACCTAAACGGTTTCCCACTTAGGAGCATATTAGTACTCGGTTATAAATACAGACTAGTATGCCAAGATGACTGCGCATTCCTCCTTAACTCCTCATCCACAAAAACAAACAAGCATTTCAGCATCCTTCCCTTGCGTCTGCCATGGCCAGCGTGAGTTCTGGGTCGAGAGATTGCCACCAGGGAGAGGCGAGGATGGAAGCGGAAGCATGAGAGATGTCCCGCCTCGCTGCGAGCAGCCGACATATCCCGCCACAGAAAAGTAGCTACACAGAGGTCCCGCCACGGCTGAAGCAACACGGAGGTCCCGCCGTGCCGTCGATGCAGCAGACTGGTCGGCCGCGCAGCGAAACAAGAAGATGTCCCGCCGCGCCATGAATGCAGCTGAGATGTCCCGCGCCCGCGCCGCTGCTGAAAAAATTTCTCGCGGCACAGCGGCGGTATTACGAGCACATGCATGCGATCGTCCATAGCCAGATGGAGCAGATCTCCGGCTGGGCGAGGTTGCAGGACAACATGAAAGCCTCGTTTGAACAGGCTATCGGCGTACTAAGGCAGGGCAATGAGAGGCTCCGGGCCGAGCGCGACCTGCTAAGGGAGAAGATCGTCCGAAGTGCAGACCGGCAGGAGGCGACCAGTGCCATGTTGAAGAGGACAAACGTCATCGTCAAGAAACTTATGGACGAGAATGACATGCTCCGCAACGAGCACCAAAGGCTGGTGGAGGAATCTGTGGATGTTCTCAAGCAGCATCTTGAGGACACGAAAGAGTTCATCGCCGCTCACCGCGGAGACTAGTTCCCACTGCCTGCAGCAACGCATCAAGAAAGTAGAGATCAGCCAGCCAGATCCTTGTCTTCCTTCTTCTTTTGCCCTTGTGTATTTCGGGCATAGCCGCATGTGGCTTTTTTAATTATCTTTCTAATTATGTAAGACAATTAATTGTCCTTATCTTTCTGTGGAAGATCAATGTTGCGAGGCTGGAATGAAGAAAACTCTTGCTGTGGCGAGCCTGGCGTTGCTGTTCTTCTAGTTGCTGCTGGGCTTCCTTCAGTTTCCTGGTTTCTTTTGATGTAATAATCGGTTTAGGATGTGGATTTTGTCGTCGGTTCTGAAATGTTGGGTTCTAGTGCGGATATTTGGCCTTTGTTGGCCTCTTGGGATGTTGCGATTTCAATCTGGTAGCTTTTAGTCCTTCGTGTTAGGCTGGAGTTGTGCTGAACTTCTTGTGAATTGTGGTGGTTTTCAGTAATGAAAATCGGAAGGGACAAGCCCTTCTTTGATCAAAAAAATTTAATCGTCCTTATATATTCATCAGTCTTGCTATAAGTCGCAGTAGATGCTATATAGGTCCGTCGGATCTTACATCAAGATCCGTGCTTTCAGATTTTCTTTTTTCTCTCTTAAATCTCAGTCGAGTGAGACATAGCCACGCCATTAAACAGAGGCTCGGGCGCCATTAATGGAGACCTTGGGAGAGAGGTGGACAACAGATGGAGGTCAAAGGGCTCTCCTCCCGATAAGCACGTGCAGGGGTCTGATCGCACGCCTCTCGTACTCAAATAGCTACCCTGCACCACGCCTCCTAGCTAATAAAATATGGGGACGCGTGGCGGCACGTAAATGGTACTAGTAAGTAGAACGCCCACGGTTTCAACAATACTTGTGTTTCTGATTGTAACGTGACAACACTTGTTCCAAAATGTGTGCGCCTTCACAAATCGGACTGCAAATTTACCACAGCATGTTGGTGCCATGTCATGGCACTAAGCCAAGCTTCATAATTTTCATGCGTGTTTTGGATTTACAGGAATTAAAAAACTAAGTTTCTCAATGTTTCCAACCTAGCCACGACGCCCAGAATTTTGAATTTCATTCCCATTTCTTGCATGTAACCTAGAAATTTACCTGAGGAAACACACATGATTTTTCAACCAACTTTGGTGCCTTTGGAACATGTGCTTGTATTTCAAATTTGAATTATGCACACAAAGGTGACACGTTCCCTCCCAGAACCACGAGCCTTCTTGAGAGAAGCTCCGATTTGCAAGAAGCTTATACCAAAATTTGTTCCTATTCGGCCAAATTTTTTTACCACGGCATGGTACTACCATGACATGACCCCATGCGAAGTTTCATGATTTTAAAACCAAGTTTCTCAATGTTCTCGACCGATCCACGATGCCTAGATGTTTGAATTTGATTCTCATTTTTTGCATGGGACCTAGAAATTCACCCGAGGACACAAATGTGATTTTTCAACCAACTTTGGTGCACGGGAGCATGTGCTTGTAGTTCAAATTTGAATTATGCACATTAAATGACCAAAAACTCAATTAATGTGTAAATAAGGCCAAACGAAGCCAGAATAATTCCAAAATTTAACAGGACACTCATGTAGTTCTATGTTGCCTTTGTAAAGAAACTCAAGGGGGACACCGTATATCGTTTCGCACTCAAAGGTGGCACGTTCCCTCTCAGAACCACGAGCCTTCTTGAGAGACGCTTGGGTTTGCAAGAAGCTTATACCAAAATATGTTCCTATTCGGCCAATTTTTTTACCACAACATGGTAGTACCATAACATGACATCCATGCCAAGTTTCATGATTTTCGGACGTGTTTTGGATTTACAAGAATTTTAAAACCAAGTTTCTCAATGTTCTCGGTTGAGCCACGATGCCCAGATGTTTTAATTTTATTCTCATTTCTTGCATGGGACCTAGAAATTCACCCGAGGACACAAATGTGATTTTTCAACCAACTTTGGTGCACGAGAGCATGTGCTTGCAGTTCAAATTTGACTTATGCACATTAATGACCAGAAACTCAATTAATGTATAAAAAACGACAAACGAACCTGGAATAATTCCAAAATTTAACAGGGCACTAATGTAGTTCTATGTTGCCTTTGTTAAGAAACTCAAGGGGGGGCAGCGTATATTTCACACTCAAAGGTGGCACGTTCCCTCTTAGAACCACGAGCTTCCGAATCGGCCCAATTTTTTACCACAACATGTTAGTGCCATGACATGACACCATGCCAAGTTTCATGATTTCCAGGCGAGTTTTCGATTTACATGAATTGAAAATCAAAGTTTCTCAATGTTCTCGGTCGAGTCATGAAGCCCAGATGTTTGAATTTCATTCTCATTTCTTCCATGGGACCTAGAAATTCAACCAAGCACACACTTATGATTTTTCAACCCACTTTGGTGCACCGGAGCATGTGCATGCAATTCATATTTAGATTATGCACATTAAAAGTCCAGAAACTCAATTAATGTATAAAAAGGCCAAATGAACCCGAAATAATTCCAAAATTGAACAGGGCACTCATATAGTTCTATGTTGCCTCTGTAAATAAAATCAGGGGGGAGGCAGCGTATATCATTTCGCACACAAAGGTGACACGTTCCCTCTCGGAACCACGAGGCTTGTTGAGAGAATCTCCGGTTTTGCAAGAGGCTTATACGAAAACTTGTCCCAATTCAGCCAAAAATTATACGTATGAAAATAGGGTTTAGATTATCCCAAACATCTCGGTACCTAGACCAATAATGTACTATGATTTGAATTCAACATAAAATGGATACAAATATTTGAATTGGAGAGCGTATGGTACATGTAGTTCATAGTGAAATATGATTACTGCTATATGTATGTTTTTTTGTTATCAAGATAATATTTAAATTATTTTATAACTTGACAACAATCGTATTCAAATATGGAAAATTGATTCAAATTCAGTCCATATGGTAGACGACAATATATACGTTCACATGGTGGAGTAAAATGTTCATATATGATGGAAGATCAAAATGTACGACTACATCAATTATAAACCGCAAGGTCACCAAACGATATATTCGAATTCAACATAACGTGGATTCAAAAATTGAAAATTGAGATCATGGCATCTGAAATCATATAAAAAGGGACATTACTCTTTTTTTGGTTGGAATTGATTTGTTTTTTTTCTTGTTGAGGGAAGTGCGAATCGATTTGGTACTGTGCAGGGTAATCTTGTTCTCCCGATTTTTTTACATTTTTCTTGTAGTTTTTTCAATGGCATCTATAGCAATATAGTAAAAGGGGACATGACTCTCTTGTGTCTTGTATGAATTGTTTTTTTACACGTTAAGTTTGTTCTGTCGAACAAGGAACCTGCACCTTGTTATCCCAAAATTTTCAAGCTCGAGTATCTTTTGTCTCACCTGATTTAAAACTCCCGCTTCCTCAACCCGCGCCGCGCATTGTTATCCCGAAATTTGGACGCACGCGAGAACTCCCTCCTCATCCGAAATTTCTCCAGCAGCCCAGACACGCGAAATCCCCCTTCTACCCCTCAGTCGGAAATGAAGCTCCACGTCGTGGTGTCAAAATCGGTGGGGGTACGCTGGTAACTTACCCTACATTTCGGACAAGCGCGTCCCTAAGCTTGGCTCCCTCCTCCCCCTTTGCCCCCCCCCCCCATTCATACACCGAGGCCGCCAAAATCCGCGAAACCCCACGCTCCTTCGTCGGCCTCCCGACCGCTGCCCAGCCAGAGACTCTTCGCCGACTACGTCGTCCACCGCAACAGCTCGCCGTCCCTCATCCATCGCACCGGATGAGGACCCGTTGTCGATCTCGTCGTCCTGCCGGATCAGCCACCCCGTCCTCCACCTCCAAGGAGCTTCCCCGACGTTCGCCTCGTCTATCACGCCACCTCAATCCCCACATCGCCATCTTGACCTGCCCCACCGAAACCGCAGCACCCTCACCAATTCCTCCGATGAAGCCGTGGCCAACTCGGCGCAACCAAGGAGGTTCTGCACTCACCGCTGCATTTTATCTTTTATTCGATCTCATGGGGCTGCCGGTGCTCGATACCGAGCAGAGATGGCGTGTCTCCATCGACGGCGCCGTCGCCGGCCACATCATCCATGTCGTCTCTCCCCCATGTCGTTGCTTCCTCGGCGGCGACTTCCACAACGACACTAGCTGCAGCTGCTCTAGCTCTCGCTCGCGCTGCAGCTCTGTTCTTGCTGTCAGTCGCGCTGCTGCACTGCTCCTGCTTTCGTTCGTGCTGCTGCTCTGCTCTTGCTCTCGCTTGCGCTGCTGCTGCTGCTGCACGACCTCCGGCAGCTATAGGAGTTGCTTCTTTAGCACTCGATCGCGGTGCTACTGCACGACTTGCTCTCTGCTAGTGCGTTCCCTGCTCGAGCATCTGCTGATTTAGATCACTGCTTCTCTGCTACTAGTGCTCGGACGCCCTAAACATCTATTGCAATGCTCTGTTACTAGTTCAATCAGTTTCAACAAAGAAAATTCAGTTTATTTGTGAAGTTCATTTTCTTGATTAAGTTCGAGTGAATAGTACTTACACATCTGTCGGAGTGGCCGTGGCGCTGCTGATCGTTTACATCTAGCACTTTTTGGTGATGTATTTTACATCATCTATTGCAGATGATATTAGGGTCCCACTTCAGATTAACGTTGTCTGTCTTATCATGCTTCAGCCTCGTCGCCGTACACCTTAGCGGAGCTGCTCCAACCACGGAACCGTCCATCACAGCGGAGCAGTACCCTCGGCGCCGTTTCCAGAGGCCTCGGATCTTCTTCCCCGCCTCCAACAGTCACACCAGCATCATCACCATCCTCCACGTCCAACCCAATGATGATGAGGTCCACAAGGCTATGCCAAAGAGGTTGTACACTCGTCGCATCACTTTGTTTCTCCATTCCTCTGTTCTTCCAATTCATGGGAGCCAAACACACAGGTTGACTGAAATCCTATGTTTCCAAATGCTCTGTTTTGCACGTGCATTCCTATCCTATTCCTGTATTTTCCTGTCCCTGCGTTTATAGAATCCTCCAATTCTAAGGAGCCCTTATAGATTTACTTCATTTTCGGATAGGCGTCAAAGAAAACTCTGTGTGTTATGTCCTGCTCCTGCCCCACCTGAGGTGCACCATCGACAGAAGCGTTCACTGCAGTAGAGATCCCCCCTGCAGACTTCCTTTCGCTGCCTCAGATCATATTCCCCGTTGCCGGCAGCCACACCAACTGCATTGCCATCACCGACTGAGCAGATGAACCTGAGGACTACAGAGTTCCGGAAGAGAGGTCACAGTCTTTCGTGTTTGCTTACGTTATACATCGGTTATTATTACCTGCTACTTTATCGTTCAATCTTGAGTTTTGAATTGCCCATGGGTCTCATATCGAGCCAGCAACGAATAGTATATGTCTACTATCTGGTTCATCTAGGGTCTTCTATGTGGTTCATGTTGGGTGGGCAACAAACAATAGATGATCCATTGTCTATCTTTTTAAACTGAAGCTATAATCTACCTGGTATCATTAATTTTGGATCCATCCACTCGTTTGCAACCATCAGTCTTGATTTTTGCATGCACCCCTTAGGCCTTACAAAATCTAACTACTTTTTTTATTATGCATGTCAGATATTTTACACAATCGTACTGAACATGTAGAGAAAAATAGAAGACCGTTGCATGCGAATATAATGTCATGCAGATGCCGCTCCATGGTGCGCGAAGTCCCCCCCCCCCTCCTGCATTTCCAGATTGTATTCCAGAGGAAGATAACTGTTCATATGGAGATTCAGAAGGAGCCGACCATGCCTGTTTACCACCTGAGGTGTTTGCTCTAACCTGGCATGCTGATGTTGGTCATATCATGCATATGGCGCCTTGCATTGCTTACATTATACATCTTATATGTCATCAGCTTAGTTTAGACTTGCTTTGTGTGAATGCCACCTGTTTGGTTTCTATATCATACTCCCACCATTCCTAAATATTTGTCTTTTTAGAGATTTCAACAAGTGACTACATACGGAACAAAATGAGTGAATCTACACTCTAAAATATGTCTTTATACATCCGTATGTGGTAGTCCATTTGAAATCTCTAAAAATATAATTATTTAGGAACGGAGGGAGTATATGGGAATTATGCAATGCCATCTTCTTTAGCCAGGCATCATATACGTGAATCATGCAATGCCATCATGTTTAGCCAGTCATTGTATATGTGAATTGTATCGTGCCATATTTTTTTCCATAATGTATTCCATTTGTCAACAATGTTTATACATTCATCTACTCTTCATGTGCATCAGCCATTTGAGTCGGTCATGGGAAAATCTGGAGCGAAAACAAGGTCTTCTGAGCAGTCAGTGCTACCTGTCGATGAAGATTTCTTGCTGGTTACAGATAGCTCCTCAGAGGAGGATTCAGAGAGAGATGACCAGTCGTATCCCCCCCGAGGTGCATGCTCTAACTTGGCTGGGTTATATTGCTCATATCTTGCATATCTTGCATTGCCATGCCATCTGCTTAGATTAGACATGCTTTGTGTGAATGCCTCCTGTTTGCTTTCTATATCAGATATGTGAATTATGCAATGCCATGTTTTTCAGCCAGTTATCATATATGTGAATTATGCACCGCCATGGAGCCAGGCATCATATATGTGAATAATCTCATGCCATCTTTTTTTTCATTACGTATTCCATTTGTCGACAATCATGTATATTGAACTACTCTTCATGTGTATCAGCCATTTGAGCGGTTATGGAAAATTCGGAGTGAAAACAAGGTCTTTAGATCGAGCAATGGTACTGTTGAAGCATATATCTCGATGGTTCTGAGGAGCTCCTCGGAGGAGGATTCGAGAGACAGATGACCAGTCCTATATCCCACCTGAGGTGTATGCTCTAAGTTGCAATGTTTATATTTCTCATATGATGCATATGGTGTCTTGCATTGCTTAGTTTAGACATCATATGCACACTATTGAATTCTATCTGCTTAGTTTAGAGATCGTACATGCGAGTGCCAGTTGCTTAGTATATGAATCAATTATGTCAATTATATCATGCCATCCTGTATACTTAGACAACATGTATGTGAATTATTTCATTCCAACCTATTTTAGAAAGACATCATATAGTTTTGTCATGTCATCCTTTTTAGGTACTCATCATATCTTGAATTATGCCATTATATCCTGTTAAGTTATCCATCATATATCTGAAACTGTGTCATGCTATCATGTTTAGTTAGGCATCATATATGTGAAATTGTGTCATGCTGTCTTGTTTGGTTAGAAAACATACATGTGAATTACCACATCTGTCTATCATACAATGTCTGTACGTTCAATTTCTTTTCTTGTTTATCAGCCATTTGAATTGGAGGGGTGATGGCAGTATCTAAGGAGCAAAACCCGTTCTTCACAAAAGACAGTGCTACCGTTGATGCAGATAGAACCATGGTTGTCTTGGCCCACAAACTAGCCCCACCACACATAATCGAGACTCTTCAGTTGCACACTTACACGTTGGGCGAGAGAACCAGCTATAACCCATCTAACCGCAACCCCAATGGATAGTAACCCACTTATAGTTGACAAAGCACCATGTCCACCACAGTACCCCCACACGAGCAGTTTGTAAAGCTACTGCGAGTGCCCAAAGCACGAAGACCACCACAGCTAACC
Organism: Aegilops longissima; assembly: GCA_021605205.1. NCBI lineage: Eukaryota > Viridiplantae > Streptophyta > Magnoliopsida > Poales > Poaceae > Aegilops > Aegilops longissima. Next base: position 480,665,371 of record CM038681.1, on the reverse strand, counting down.
CAAACTCCACGTTTAAAGCGGAAGAGCAATTGTTCTCGTGTCGATTCCGTAGCTATGGTCCATACTCCTTTCTTTGTTGCATCCTTGTATTTACTCATACCAACTACTTTCGAATTTGAAGGATCAATTGAAACTCCAATGGCGCAACAGTATGTTTTAAACCTATTTCTTTAACTGGATTGCTGTTCTAACTTCTTGCTCTATGTTGATTTCAGTTTAAGTTGCATAAACAGTTATGTTCTCATGTGATGCACATTAGAAGTGCTGCCAATGCTGTGTAGTTTCTCACACTTATATTCTGTCTATGCTGATGTGTCTTAAAAATATATGAGTTGAACTGTGTCTTTATCTTTATTAGGGAACATAAAATAGATTGATATGGACAATACAGTGACCATAGTACATAGATATATATTTGTTTCATGCTGTTATCCTGTCCACCTTACTACTAAACCGGTTTACCAAAATGAGTTTCGTATACTACAAGCTAAACCTGTGATGTGTCTACTTGTTTCTCTTGTAGTATGCAAACAGAATATTGGAGAAGAGCACCCCACTATGCAATGGTAGAGAAAGTAATCCAGATAAGGTTCAAGATAGTGAGACAACCCTGTTAGTCTCCAAGAAAGGTGATAAAAATGATCTTGTAGACAAGGAGAAAACCCCACATCCTGCGTTGATGTAGTGTTCGAGTTCTTGGCGATCACCGCACAAGCTCTTCGAACTCGCTTGCTGAATCACTTGCTTCTTGAGTCTCAGCTACAAGCTGAAAGGCATCAATCAGGCGTGTTGCGGCAAGAAGTCAAGGACGAGGAAGTCCTGCGAATTTCAGATCGTTCTTTCTTGTGCAACAACAAGTTACTGGAGGATTTAAGCGCCAAACAAGATAAAGTTAATAAGCTTGCTAAGCATCTTGCCAACATTATGGGTACCGTGATATTGTTTCTTGAGCTCTTCAAGTGGTTTCAGTTCGGACTTGTTTTGCTCTTGGCGTTTACATCTTTGTTGTGTTCCCTATATTTGCCTTTGGTGGCGAACTTTGGCCTTGATGGATGTAATATGTAATAGCCGTGATAGCCTAGCATAAGTTGCTTGCTTATCTATTTCCTTGTTGTCTTGTTTATTTGTTTGCTTATAGTCAGTGCAGTTCTTTTTCCGCGGTTTGCTAGTGGCTGCAATAACCTATTTTTTAAAACTAGGCCACAATAACCATGGGCTAATATTTACTGTAGTGACACTGGGCCTCCTATGGGCCATAGAAATAGTGGGCCTTCTACGGGCTGTGGAAACAGTAGGCCTTCTACAGGCTGTAGAAACAATAGACCTTCTACGGGCCGTAGAAACAATGGGCCTTCTATGGCCGTATCATCAATGGGCCTTATACGGGCCGTATGATCGATTGGCCAAACATGTGCCAATAACAGGCCTCATTATGGTCGTAAACGGGCTAGAGTTGGAATCATCCGTTCATGGGCCGACCATAACGGGCCATCATTAATAGGCCGTATTTAATGACGCTATGTAAACGGCCCAACGAATTAACGGACCACAAACGGGCCGACTGCAACCACGGGCTGAATTTGGCCCACAAGCAGAAAATGACAGTAACGGGCCATAAGTAAAAGAATGTTGGAAATGAGCCCAAGAATAAATGGACTCTGAGAAGGCCGAAACATAACATGGGATGGAAACGGCCCAACGGAATAACGGGCCGTTAATGGGTATAAAGTGATACACTGTTCATTACGGGCCAGGTTCACCACGGGTCGTTAATGGGTGTAAAGTGATACACTGTTCATTACGGGCCAGTTTCACCATGGGCCGTTAGTAGGCCAAGAGTTACATAGGGCCTCATATGGGCCGAAAAATGTCATGGGCCATACATGGGCCAGTAGTGAAAACGGGCTGGAATCATATTGAATGGCCTAGATGATGCTACTGGGCCTAATTCGGATAGGGCGTAACGGGCCTTGGGTTAGCGGAATGTAAATGGGCTATATGTGAACAGGCCATTAACAGGCTTTCCATGGGCCGGCCCGCCACCTTTTGACCAAGTCAAACGGGCCAGCCTTTTCACAAGAATGGGCCTCTGTTGGGCCGTGCCATGTGTCGACGTATCATAGGCGCCTATCTGACCCACTAACGAGATGACACGTGTTTCGTCCGGCCAATAAGAATTTTACATGTGGAAATTTCCCATTGGTCGGGGCTGTTAACAGGTTATTGGATCCAAAACCCGACCCGATAGCTTAACGGTGTTCCGTTACGGTGGATGCCACGTGTCGGTCACCCTTGACGAAAGCACTTCTGTGACGCGCGATTTATCGTCATGGAAGTGGACACTTCCGTGATGATAATTTTGGTAATGTCATGGAACACTTCTACGACAGCACAGGTATGACTGTCTTGATTCTTTCATAAATTTGTCATGTATGTACATGCATGACAAAAAAAGCGACCTACTGTGACAAACACGTATCATCACGGAAGTGTATTTTTTTTTGTAGTGCTCCCAATCAACAGGACCCCGTTTCGACTTTAGGAGGTCCAAAATAAGTCGGTTTCCTCTGTTTTGCGGTATGCCACACCCCTCCCAGTGAACAGGATCCCGTTTCGACCGTAGGCGGTCGAACACAAAGCCGTTTCCTCCATTCTGCGGTACGCCAGGCCTCATTTCATCTGTTCCATCCAAGCTGGTTGGCTCCCGATGAACATGACGCATTCTGTTGCCTCTCTATGAACATGATGATGCAGTTTCTCCGTTCCGACCTAGCCGGTTGGCTACCAATGAACTGGACGTTGTCGCTGCCTCTCCACGTACACGAGCCCCGGCCGTACGTATGCATGAGTAGGCATTCTAGACCCCGCCCGTATATATGTAGGTACGTGGTCGTATTTACTTTCTTCCACCCTGGTTGTATGTACGTGTATATGCTACGTCCTCACCTCTACTACGACACGTGCCCTTCGTTACTCTACCATGGTTCACTGCTGTAGCCTTTAGACAGATCGATCGACCAGTATGGACGTACACGTTCGCGACCAGAATGACAACGCTACGTACGCTTCGACTAGGTGGGTCCCAACTGTCAGGGAGAATAAGGAGGCACTTCCTTGCGTGTAACATCCCAAATTTTCAATTTGGAATGTTATACTAATAGATCATCATTGCATATCATATTTAATGCATTTTGCTTCGGACCTAGAAATTCTACGCAACTCATTTCAATATTTTCATATTTGAGTTTTCTCAAATTTTGGAAGTAGGATCATTTGATTTTATTTATTTTATCTTCAATTATTTCAATTATATAAATTTGAGAGAGGGAATAAAATGACTTTCCCAAACTAAAGAAATATTGAGGATTTAATAAAAAAATCAAATAAGATTTTATTTTGGATTTTCTGGCTATTTTATTTGAATTTAGGAAAAATGCGTGTTTTCCAAAAATTGCATTTAGTCCCAAATAAATGTTCATCTAAACCGACTTGATTTTAGAAGCCGGGAAAAATTTATTTCGGGATTTTTGGAGTCCGTTTGGTATTTCTTTCGTTTGTTTTTCTACACGATAATTATTTAAAAAAAACGCGAATCGCCTTTGGGCGTAACGGCCAGACTCCGCTTTGGCGGGGTCTTTATCGCGCCGGCCGACCCCAGCCCAAGCCGCCGCCGCCCCACCTAACCCTAACCCTAGCCCGCGCCCGTCACCGATCTGCCGCCGCCGCCTCGCCTTGCGTCTTGAGCCAGCGCCACCGCCCCTCGCCGCCCGTCCGCCCCCGCCGTCGCCGCCGACCACCGCCGCCCCCACCGGAGCCGCCGCCACCACCGACCTGCACCCCGAGGTTGACCTCGCCGACGCCGTTTTTTTTTTTTTGAAAAACCGTTCAGTTTTTTCGTCGGTTTTTTTTAGATTCCGTTTTTTTGTTAGATCGGTTTTCTTCCGGTTTGGATTAATTAGCGAACGTTAACTCGTTCGTTCATTTTTAACGAACGCGTTCATCATTTAGATACAGATAACGAACGTTCGTTCGTTAACCTGTTCGTCGTTTTTCTTTTTCTCAGATTTATTCCGCGATTTTCTGATCGCGATTTCTGATCCGGTTTTTGTTTTAGTATAATTTTTCGCTCGTTTATCAGAATCAGGTGATTCAAGCGCCTAGAGTTTCATCTCGAAACCCTCTTTCCGAATAATCTATTCAAACCAGTTTTTGCTTCTGTAAAATATGACTTAGGTCCAGATTAGTAAACGAAGCTTGTTTCATTCGCCGTTTGAGTTTTGTTTCTTCGTTCGATTTGATTCTTTTTGCAAACCGGAGTTCTTACGTTGAACTTTCTAGTTAGACCTCTTATTTGAGTTTTACCCGTGCATTAGATGAGTACTTAATGTATGCTTGTTTGTTTGTTTGATTGCGATAGAGTACCCGGATTGCGCCGCTTGCTACTTCGAATCCCTAGGTTACGCGGATCATCAACAAGGCAAGTAACACTTTGATCATACTTCTTTGCTACCCAGTTTTTATGCATTAGATCAATCCTCAAACATGGCATGATTAGGATCTAATTAAATTGTGGGTTTTGGGAAGTAGATTGAGGTAGTACCTATTACCTGTTTTATTATCAAACCCTTGGGAGTTACTTCTACGTTTGCTTATTTTGCCGTGCTATGCAAGTAGACGTGGATTGGGTGAGTGATTTTCCATGACAGATGTGAGATTGTTAATTAATGGTTTATTTAAGGTGGCAACATTAATACACATCTGGGTGGATTGAGGTACTGGTTATTCGAGGATTGCTGTTTCTTTTGGACCGCCACCCAGGGCTCAAAGGGATCATAAGATTATTCATGCTAGAAACTTCCGTGTGCAGCCACATGCTATTATGGGCTCTAGCATAGTTGATTAAGTCGTCGAACTCTTACAATGGTAGACTAGCAGATGTAGGGAAAGTAGGTGTGCGGTCTACCCATCGTAAGGTGCTAAGCGCTTCGAAAGACTATGTCTCGGTCATTCGTTTCTCAAACACCATGTAGTGCGAGAAACCCAGCGGAGGAGATCGAGTCATGTGGGGAAAAGTGTGCAACCTCTGCAGAGTGTATAAACTAATCATGATTAGCCGTGTCCCCGGTTATGGACATCCCGAGTATCTAGTACTTGGATTTTCGTGTGAATCTCATCATGTTACTTTAATTAATATTGTTGGGTTTGTTTAATGATGATGCTTAATTGGGATTGAGGATCTTGTCAACCATTCTCAATGTTTAACAACCACCATGATAGTTAAATAATTTATTCCTTTGTAGTAGGGAAAAATTGGCTTTACATAAAAACTATAACCATAGAGCTATCGACCAAGCCATATATGCATGTAGTATAGCTTTACTCTTTCATTTTTTCTCTATGTGTTACTTTGCGGCATATTCCATGTGTTTGACCCGTTTCGGGCTGCAACGTTCATGTTGCAGACTTTTCGAACGACAGTAAGATGCTTTAGGATCGTGGTTCTATACTCGATGATGCCGTTGGAGTTGATGGACTCACTTATCTTCCAAGCCTTCATTGTTATTGTTATTAGATGGCCTTAAGCCATATCTATTGTAATAAGTTTCTCTTTGGAGACATTCGATGTAATAAGTGTGTGATTGCTACTCTGTTATAAATCCTTCAAGTCTTGTGCGTGTCGGCATTCTTGATCCAAGGATGACACCGATGCACGAGATCGGATTGTTTGAGGTCCGAGTCGCTACAAGATGGTATCGAGCACCACGATTTGTAGGACACGACCACTAAGCAAAGACCATAGAACACTACTCTCTCTTCTCATTCTAACTCCTCATCTTTTCTATTCTTCTAGGATGGCGGATGCAAGGAACAAGTTCATGCAACCGGATGAAGATACACCCTTTGGACGACACCTGAAAGAAGTAACCAAGTACTTGAAGATCGGAGTACCAAGCTTCACCGGAACCTACAACACCACCTTACCTGAAGAGGAGCGCTGGATGATTCAAGTTCAAGTTCCAGGAAGGACGTTCATGCCAGTCACTGAGCCTATAGAGTTTTCCTTTTATGCACCAACCTGGAGTTTAGGGACGAGCATGGCAGCTCACATCACCATTGGACGCATTGGAGAAGTTTATCACCAGGAGCTTAAGGATACTACCTACCAGATTTGTGGGTGCCGAGATGAGCAATGGGAGATGGTCAACACCAGGAAAGATAGATCAGTTGCATCTTTCATCCAGGAGTTAAACCAGCACATTCGACACCTGGAGAACCAGATGAGTGCAGGCATGATGGATCTGAAGGAAGCCATGACCAAGATCACGGAACTGGAGGAAGAACTCAATCTACACGCGATGGATGTGAGGGGGAAATATCAACTCTAGTCGAGAAGAATGATGATCTGAAGAAGAAGCTAAGAGTGTTCATGGGATTTCCAGCAACTGGAGAAGACGAAGATCGCACTTGTCCCGAGAATTACATCATCATCGATGATACCGACTCGGACCCGGATGATAGTGATGATGACTACGTTGATGAAGCTGGAGCGGATATCATGGAGTCTTCATCGGAGCAGTTTTTCTAGTAGACCACCATAAAGTAGTAGAACTTCCCTCCATGTATCTATTATAGTCTGAGCACTTTGTAACGATAGATAGACCGTTGTATGCCCTTGCTTGTTTGAATGAAGTGTTTTGATTGCAATTTGCCTCATGTGCATATGGGTAGTGTTTTCCCTCTCAACCTCATTCTATTCTGTATTCTTGTCTTTTCTAAACCCTCAGATGCCTCCGAGACGTGACAACAGATGCGCTTTCCCACCGGAGCTCACCCAGTTGATCCAGCAGCAAAATGCATTGATGCAGATACTAGTCCAGAATCAGAATCATGGGAACAAAAACAACAACAATCCACCACCACCACCTGTTGATCACTTAACCCGTTTTCTTAGACTGAATCCGTCGGTGTTCTCCAGTAGCACCGAGCCGATTGTTGCAGATGATTGGCTTCGCAAGACAGTCAGGGAGTTGATCACTGCAGGATGCACAGATGCGGAGAAGGTGCGATTTGCCGCACATCAGCTTGAGGGACCCGCAGCATCATGGTGGGAGAATTTCACGCCCACTTATCCAGCGGAACACACATCACATGGGATCGGTTTCAGCAGGCTTTTCGTACTGCCCATGTTTCAGCAGGAGCTATGGCCATGAAGAAGCGTGAGTTTCGCAACTTGCGCCAGGGAGGATGATCAGTTGGCCAGTATGTGGATGATTTCAGTAAGCTAGCACATTATGCCCCAGATGACGTCGCTACGGATGCAACTAAGCAAGATAAGTTTCTGGAAGGGCTGAATGATGAGCTGAGCATGCAGTTGATGGTAGCAAGTTTCAAAAACTACCAGGAGTTGGTAGATCGTGCTCTCATGATTGAAGGGAAGCAGCAGCAGATTGAAAACCGCAAGAGGAAGTATGGACAAGGGAAGTACAATTCTGGAGCTCAGCAGAAGCCCCGTTTTACTCCGAAGTCAGGAGGACAGTTTCAGCATACCCATGGAGGAGGTAGATCGCACAATCACAATGGTCCCAAGAATGGTACCGGGAATGGAGGAAGTAGCAGCCAGAACCGTACCAACCCCTCAACACCAACCAAGAAAGATCTGAGTCAAGTCACTTGTTTTAAGTGTCAGAAGACCGGACATTATGCCAATGAATGTCCTGAAGGCCAGACTGGAAATGGCAATGGAAACTCCGGGAAGAAGCCTAACCCTTTCAACCGAGGACAAGTGAACCACGTTAGCATGGAGGAGGTTGAAGCTCAGCTAGATGCAGTAATAGGTAAGTTTTTGGTTAAGTCATTTCTCTTTCGTTCTTTTTGATCTTGGTGCATCGCATTCATACATATCAAGGGATTTGTGGATAAGTATAGACTGCCCACTAGGGTTCTAAAACACCCATGCTAGTAACCTCACCAGAGCGAGTATATGGCGGTCGAGGATGTTTTCAAGTTCCGTTGGGTATAGGCAAGCAGGTTTTTCCCTCGGATTTAATCATTTTGGAATCCCAAGGTTTGGATGTAATTCTGGGTATGGATTGGCTATCAATGTATGGAGGAAACATTGATTGTGCCAGTAAGTCGATTCTGCTTACTACCCCAGAAGGGAAAAGGATAAGGTATGTATCAAGGCATGAGCCGAGGAGGATGCACGTAAATTACTTATCAGGAGTTGTGCAGGAGGAAGTACCATTAGTGAAGGATTTTCCTGATGTATTTCCAGAGGAGTTGCCAGGCATGCCATGATACAGAGACATTGAGTTTTTGATCAAGCTTTTGCCAGGCACAGGGCCAATATCCAAGAGACCATACAAGATGCCCGCAAAAGATTTGGAGGAGATTAAAAGTCAGATTAAGGAGTTACTGGATAAAGGATACATTCGCCCAAGTTCTTCACCTTGGGGATCACCAGTACTTCTAGTGGAGATGAAGGACGGATCGTTAAGGATGGTTGTTGATTATCGAGGATTAAATGCGGTAACCATCAAGAATAAGTACCCACTGCCAATGATCAATGATCTGTTTGACCGACTACAAGGAGCAAGCGTGTTTTCAAGATCGATTTGTGATCGAGGATACCATCGATTGAAGATTCGAGAACATGATATACCCAAGACAGCTTTTACCACTAGGTATGGGCTGTGCGAGTATCTTGTGATGTCATCGGTCGACTAACGCTTTGCATATTTCATGAACATGATGAACAAAGTATTTATGGAGTTTCTGGATAAGTTCGTCGTGGTGTTCATCGATGATATCTTGGTCTACTCGAAGAACGAAGAGGAGCATAAGGAGCACTTGTGTTTGGTATTGGAGAAGCTCAGAGAACACCAGTTATATGCCAAGTTTAGCAAATGTGAGTTCTGGTTGAAGGAAGTTGGATTCCTCGGACATGTTATATCCGGAGAGGGTATAGCAGTAGACCCCACCAAGGTTGTCATCGTGACTAATTGGGAAGCACCAACGATAGTTGGGGAGATCAGAAGTTTTCTTGGACTGGCAGGATACTACCGGAGATTCATTGAGAATTTTTCAAGGATTGCAACGCCCATGACGGAGTTGTTGAAGAAGGATACCAAGTTCAATTGGACTGAGGAATGTGAGGTCAGTTTCCAGGAATTGAAGAAACGTCTAGTTACCTCACCAGTGTTGATTCTGCCAGATCATACTAAGGATTATGAGGTGTATTGCGATGCTTCACGTCGAGGACTTGGAGCAGTACTTATGCAGGAAGGAAGAGTTGTTTCGTATGCACCACGACAGCTTAAACCTCATGAGTTGAATTATGCCACACATGATTTGGAGTTAGAAGTCGTAGTGCATGCATTGAAGACATAGAGACATTTTCTTATCGGAAATCATTGTGAGGTGTACACGGATCACAAGAGTTTGAAGTACATCTTCACGCAAAAAGAGTTAAACCTCAGGCAAAGGAGATGGTTGGAACTCATCAAAGATTATGATATGAGATTGCAGTATCACCCCGGGAAGGCTAACGTAGTAGCCGACGCATTGAGCCGTAAGAGCCATGTTAATACACTCATGACCGAAGGACTGCCAAAGGATTTAGCCGAAGACTTTTGCGAGCTATGTTTGGAGATAGTTCCGAGAGGCTATGTAGCAACATCGGAAATTCAGTCGACTTTGATGGATAAGATCAGAGAAGCTCAAAAGACCGATAAGGAGATTGCAGAGATAAAGGAGAGGTTGAACAAGGGAAAAGCCAAGGGATTTCGTGAGGATGAGCAGGATACCCTCTGGTTTGAGGACCGCGTTTATGTACCCAATGACCCTGAGATCAGGAAGTTGATTTTGCAAGAGGCCCATGATTCACCGTATTCAATTCACCCAGGGAATACCAAGATGTACTTGGATTTGAAGGAGATTTTCTGGTGGACCGGAATGAAGAAGGACATTGCCGAGTATGTAGCAGTTTGTGATGTATGTCGGAGGGTAAAGGCGAGCATCGAAGCCGCGGGATTGTTGCAACCATTGCCGATACCCGAATGGAAGTGGGATAAGCTAGGCATGGATTTTATTACAGGATTGCCTCAGACTCGTTCAGGCTATGACTCCATTTGGGTGGTAGTTGATCGTTTGACGAAGGTAGCTCATTTCATCCCAGTGAAGAGTACTTACACCAGTGCCAAATTGGCCAAGATTTACATGACCAGGATCGTATGTCTGCATGGAGTTCCAAGGAGCATTGTATCAGATAGAGGAACCCAATTCACCTCAAAGTTCTGGAATCAGTTGCATGAAACCTTGGGTACCAGGCTAGAGTTCAGTACCGCATTTCATCCGCAGACAGATGGACAGACCGAAAGAGTCAATCAGATTTTAGAAGACATCTTTGAGAGCTTGTGCGCTAGATTATGGATCTAGTTGGGACGACAATTTGCCGTATGCAGAGTTCTCTTACAACAACAGTTATCAATCCAGTTTGAAGATGGCCCCTTTCGAAGCCTTATACGGAAGGAGGTGCAGAACCCCATTGTCTTGGGACGAAGTTGGAGACCGTCAGTTATTTGGACCAGATTTGATTAAGGAGTCTGAATGGAAAGTGAAGTTGATTCGCGACAGGCTCAAGGTAGCCCAGTCCATGCAGAAAAGCTATGCTGATGCAAAACGCAAGGAGACCGTTTACGAAGTTGGAGATAGAGTTTATCTTCAGGTATCACCACTCCGAGGAGTTAAGCGTTTTGGTGTTAATGGAAAGTTAGCGCCGTGTTTTGTGGGACCATACAATGTTTTGGAGCGTATGGGAGAGGTTGCCTACAAGTTGGAATTACCTGAGGGATTGTCAGTAGTTCAGGACGTGTTCCACGTCTCCCAGTTGAAGAGGTGCCACGCAGAGATGGCTGATATACCGTTAAGAGATACCGTGTCGCTAGAGGCGATTCAGTTGGAAAGTGATTTGACCTATGAGGAGAAACCAGTCAAGATTCTTGAGTATGCCAGCCGAGTCACCCGCAGAAAAGTTATCAAGTTTTGCAAAGCTCAGTGGAGCCACCACACCGAGGATGAAGCCACCTAGGAGCGAGAGGAAGATTTGCTGAAAGACCACCCTCACCTATTCTCTAGCCAACCCGAATCTCGAGGGCGATATTCATCTTAAGGGGGGTAGGTTTGTAACATCCCAAATTTTCAATTTGGAATGTTATACTAATAGATCATCATTGCATATCATATTTAATGCATTTTTCTTCGGACCTAGAAATTCTACGCAACTCAAGGACCCACGGAGAGAGTTCGGGATTTCAATATTTTCATATTTGAGTTTTCTCAAATTTTGGAAGTAGGATCATTTGACTTTTCTATTTTATCTTCAATTATTTCAACTATATAAATTTGAGAGAGGGAATAAAATGACTTTCCCAAAATAAAGAAATATTGAGGATATAATAATAAATAAAATAAGATTTTATTTTGGATTTTCTCGCTATTTTATTTGAATTTAGGAAAAATGCGTATTTTCCAAAAATATCATTTAGGCCCAAATAAATGTTCATCTAAACCGGCTTGATTTTAGATACAGATAACGAACGTTCGTTCGTTAACCTGTTCGTCGTTTTTCTTTTTCTCAGATTTATTCCGCGATTTTCTGATCGCGATTTCTGATCCGGTTTTTGTTTTAGTATAATTTTTCGCTCGTTTATCAGAATCAGGTGATTCAAGCGCCTAGAGTTTCATCTCGAAACCCTCTTTCTGAATAATCTATTCAAACCAGTTTTTGCTTCTGTAAAATATGACTTAGGTCCAGATTAGTAAACGAAGCTTGTTTCATTCGCCGTTTGAGTTTTGTTTCTTCGTTCGATTTGATTCTTTTTGCAAACCGGAGTTCTTAAGTTGAACTTTCTGGTTATACCTCTTATTTGAGTTTTACCCGTGCATTAGATGAGTACTTAATGTATGCTTGTTTGTTTGTTTGCTTGCGATAGAGTACCCGGATTGCGCCGCTTGCTACTTCGAATCCCTAGGTTACGCGGATCATCAGCAAGGCAAGTAACACTTTGATCATACCTCTTTACTACCCAGTTTTTATGCATTAGATCAATCCTCAAACATTGCATGATTAGGATCTAATTAAACATTGCGTGATGGACTCACTTATCTTCCAAGCCTTCCTCTGTTATCGTTATTAGATGGCCTTAAGCCATATTTATTGTAATAAGTTTCTCTTTGGAGACATTCGATGTAATAAGTGTGTGATTGCTACTCTGTTATAAGTCCTTCAAGTACTGTGCGTGTCAGCATTACTGATCCAGGGATGACACTGATGCACAGAGATCGGACTGTTTGGGGTCTGGTCGCTGCATTGCGGTGGCCCATCCGGTGGGTGCCTGCTCTGAGGTGGAGGAATCATTATTTTGCCCGTAATAAGGTTGCACTTCCTTGCTGTGGCCGTGGACCCAGATGTCAGCCTCTCCACGTACAGTACTCTAACGTTGGAAGTCGTTCCTTGACCACGCCGCGCCAAGAGGACCAAGGCGGTGGACGATGGCGAGGCCTAGGAAGGGGACGACGCGGAGCCGGGTAAGACGCGGCAGTGGATGCCCATGCGGAGAGGAGTACGAGGGTTGACTGGTTCGGCTCCGGTGTGAGGCTGTCGTCGCTGTAGAATAATAGGGTGTGTGGGTGAGTAGAGGGATGGCCTGGACAGCGGTGGGAGTAGTAGGGGGCAGTGAGGCCTCCGCGGCAGCACAACCGGCAACGGGAGGGAGGAGCAGGCGGCACGACCGGCGCTGGTTTGGGCGGCAGGAGCAAGAAGACCAGAGGTTGAAGAAGAACTACGGCCATTGGATGGACATCGTATGGTCACTGGAGCTAGAATTGTTCATATTGACTAAGTTGACAAAGCCCTCCATCGGCATCAACTTAGTAGGCCCACAAGTCAGCCTCCCACTATGGTGGGTCCAAGCTAGAAGGGGGAGTACTCATTTTTTGTGCGTAATAAGGAGGCACTTCCTTGCGTGCGGAGATATAGCTGGTGGGTCTGAGTTGTCAGAGGGGGGAACATTTTTTCGCGAAATACATAGGACCTTCTGGTGGGTCCCAGTTGTTAGGTGGAGGAATCATTATTTTGCATGTAATAAGGAGGCATTTCCTTGCGTGCGGCCGTGGAACCAGCTGTCAGCCTCTCCACGAACAGTCCACTTCCGATGGATGTCGTTCTTTGACCATGTTGACCACGCCGCGCCGAGAGCACCAGGGCGGTGGATGATGGTGAGGCCTAGGAAGGGAACAACATCGAGCCAGGAAAGACTCGGCAGTTGTTTCCCACACGGAGGGGAGTACGAAGTGTTACCGGTTCATGTGCCGTCGCCGGAGAATAATAACAGTTGTGGGTGAGTAGAGGGGTAGCTAGGTGATACATCTCCAATGTATCTATAATTTTTGAAGTATTCATGCCATGTTTACACTAATTTTATATGGTTTTGGTATGATTTGCATGGAACTAAACCGGTCTGACGCTGTTTTCAGGAGAACTACCATGGTGTCATTTTTTGTGCAGAAATGAAAGCTCTCCAAATGAGCTGAAACTTTTTGACGATTTTTTTGGAACAAAAGAAACCCCCGAAGCTTCGTGGGAGGGCCAGTAGAGCCATGAGGAGGGAACAACCCACCAGGGCGCGCCTGGTGGGCCAGGCTCGCCCCGGTGGGTTGTGCTCACCTCGAGGCCCATCTTCGTGTGAAGCCGACGCCAAAAATCCTATAAATAGAGAAACATCAGAAATAACCCTAGATCAAAAGTACCACTGCCGCAGGCCTCTGTAGCCACTGAAAACCAATCTAGACCCCGTTTCGGCACCCTGCCGTAGGGGAAAATCATCACCGATGGCCATCTTCATCATCCCAGGCTGCCACCATGATGAGGAGGGAGTAGTCCACCCTCGGGGCTGAGGGTTTGTACCAGTAGCTATGTGTTTAATCTCTCTCTCTCTCTCTCTCTCTCTCTCTCTCTCTCTCGTGTTCTTGAGATGTCACGATCTTGATGTATCACGGGCTTTGTTAATATAGTTAGATCATATGGTGTTTTCCCCTCTCTATCTTGTTGTGATGAATTGAGTTTTCCCTTTGAGATTTTGATTTATCGGATTGAATATTTTTATGGATTTGAGAGCACTTGATATATGTCTTGCATATGAGTACTGGTGGTAACAATGGGGTATCATATTGATTCACTTGATATGTGTTTTGGCACTCAACTCGCGGATTCCTGAGGTGACATTGGGGTAATCTATGCATAGGGGTTGATGCACGTTCTCGTCTTTTGTTTCTCCGGTAGAAATCTTGGGGCACTCTTTGAGGTTCTTTGTGTTGGATTGAGTATTATGAATATGAATTTGCTTTGGTGCTATTTCAGTACGAACTCCTGATAGATTGATCGGAAAGAATAACTAGTGTTATTTTAGTACGAACTCTTGATAGATCGATCGGAAAGAATAAATTGGTGTTATTTTAGTACAAACTCTTGGATAGATCGATCGGAAAGAATATCTACATACAATTTATTATTATGTTCTCCGCTAGATAGGAACTTTGGAGTGATTCTTCATCACACTTTGAGGGATAATTATATGATCCAATTAGATTAGCATTGTTGAGAGATTGCACCAGCGAAAGTATGGACCCTATGCCTCATTTTCAAGCATTCCAATACCGTTTATGCTCCGTTTTATCAATTGCTACCTTGCTTTTTTTAATAGTTCCCATTACAAAAATCAATATCTACTATCCATATTACACTCATATCACCATCTCTTCGCTGAACTAGTGCACCTACACAAATTACCATTGTATTTGGTGTGTTGGGGACACTAGAGAGTTTTTATTATTTGATTGCAGGATTGTTTGAGAGAGACCATCTTCATCCTACGCCTCCCACGGATTGATAAACCTTAGGTCATCCACTTGAGGGAAAATTGCTACTGTCCTACAAAACTCTGCGCTTGGAGGCCCAACACGTGTCTACAAGAATAAAGTTGCGTAGTAGACATCAATCTCTTTTCCGGCGCCGTTGTCGGGGAGGCTAGGTAAGCTGCACTCACATCCCGTCAATGAAGCTCTTTTCTGGCGCCGTTGCCGGGGAGGTGAGTCCTTGAAGGTATATCTTTAGATCTTGCAATCGAATCTTTTAGTTTCTTGTTTTATCACTAGTTTGGTTTATAAAAAGAAAACTAAAAAATGGAATTGAGGTTGCATCATATTATTGATCATCTTTATAATATCTTTCTTGAAAATGATGGATCGGAAAATTGTGCTCAATTGTTAGAAGAAGAGTTCAATAAAAAGTTTGGCACAAAATATTTGAATGATGAGCATGATTGCAATGTTATTAGTGTCAATTCTTTGAATATCCATGATGTTAATAATATGCAAAGCCATAATCTTGGGGATGGTATGTTTGATGAAGATGATATTTTTAGTCCCCCAAGATTTGATGTGCAAATTTCTTATAATGATTGCATGCCTCGAACTTATGATGATTATAATGATGAGAGTGGATTTGGAGAGGTCATGACTTTATTTAGTGATGAATCCACCATTTTGGATGAGGCTTCAGTTGACTATAATAACAAAGTTGCTATCTATGATGATTATGGTGATGACATGAATGCTATATTGAAGAATGATAACCATGAAACTTGTCATCATGATTTTAATTTTCAATATCATGATAGTTATTTTTTTGAGTTTGCTCCCACTACTATTGTTGAGGATAAGTTTTCTTATGTGGATAGTCACAAAATTTCTATGCTTATGGATCATGAAAAGAATCTTTTATGTGATAGCTATGTTGTTGAATTCATTCATGATGCTGATAATCCACAAGTATAGGGGATCGCAACAGTTTTCGAGGGTAGAGTATTCAACCCAAATTTATTGATTCGACACAAGGGGAGCCAAAGAATATTCTCAAGTATTAGCAGCTGAGTTGTCAATTCAACCACACCTGGAAACTTAGTATCTACAGCAAAGTGTGTAGTAGCAAAGTAATATGATAGTGGTGGTAATTGTAACAAAAGTAAAGACAACAAAAGTAATGTTTTTGGTATTTTTGTAGTGATTGTAACAGTAGCAACGGAAAAGTAAATAAGCGTAAACCAGTATATGGAAAATTCGTAGGCACCGGATCAGTGATGGATAATTATGTCGGATGTGGTTCATCATGTAAAAATCATAACATAGGGTGACATAGAACTAGCTCCAGTTCATCAATGTAATGTAGGCATGTATTCCGTATATAGTCATACGTGCTTATGGAAAAGAACTTGCATGACATCTTTTGTCCTACCCTCTGTGGCAGTGGGGTCCTATTGGAAACTAAGGGATATTAAGGCCTCCTTATAATAGAGAACCGGAACAAAGCATTAGCACATAGTGAATACATGAACTCCTCAAACTATGGTCATCACCGGGAGTGGCCCCGATTATTGTCACTTCGGGGTTGCCGGATCATAACACATAGTAGGTAACTATAGACTTGCAAGATAGGATCAAGAACACACATATATTCATGAAAACATAATAGGTTCAGATCTGAAATCATGGCACTCGGGCCCTAGTGACAAGCATTAAGCATAGCAAAGTCATAGCAACATCAATCTCAGAACATAATGGATACTAGGGATCAAACCCTAACAAAACTAACTCGATTACATGATAAATCTCATCCAACCCATCACCGTCCAGCAAGCCTACGATGCAATTACTCAAGCACGGCGGTGAGCATCATGAAATTGGTGATGGAGGATGGTTGATGATGACGACGGCGACGAATCCCCCTCTCCGGAGCCCTGAACGGACTCCAGATCAGCCCTCCCGAGAGAGATTAGGGCTTGGCGGCTGCTCCGTATCGTAAAACGCGATGAAACTTTCTCTTTGATTTTTTTCTCCCCGAAAGCTAATATATGGAGTTGGAGTTGGCGTCGGATGGCATCTAGGGGGCCCACGAGGTAGGGGGCGCGCCCAGGGGGGAGGGGCGCGCCCCCCACACTCGTGGACAGGGTGTGGGCCCCCTGGTCTTCATCTTCGGCGAGGATTTTTTATTATTTATTCTAAGATATTCCATGGAGTTTCAGGTCATTCCGAGAACTTTTGTTTTCTACACATAAAACAACACCATGGCAATTCTGCTGAAAACAGCGTCAGTCCGGGTTAGTTCCATTCAAATCATACAAGTTAGAGTCCAAAACAAGGGCAAAAGTGTTTGGAAAAGTAGATACGACGGAGACGTATCAACTCCCCCAAGCTTAAACCCTTGCTTGTCCTCAAGCAATTCAGTTGAGAAACTGAAAGAGAAAAAGAATAACTTTTACAAACTCTGTTTGCTCTTGTTGTTGTAAACATGAAAAGCCAGCATTCTAGTTTCAGCAATTATTATGAAATAACCATACTCACAATAACACGTAGGTCTCACAATTACTCATATCAATAGCATAATCAGCTAGCGAGACATAATACTAAAACTCGGATGACAACACTTTCTCAAAATAATCATAACATGATATAACAAAATGGTATCTCGCTAGCCCTTTCTGAGACCGCAAAACAGAAATGCAGAGCACCTTTAAAGATCAAGGACTGACTAAACATTGTAATTCATGGTAAAAGAGATCCAGTCAAGTCATACCCAATATAAACCAATCATAATGAATGCAAACTACAGTGTGCTCTCCAGCGGGTGCTTTTTAATAAGAAGGGTGATGACTCAACATAAAAGTAAATAGATAGGCCCTTCGCAGAGGGAAGCAGGGATTTGTAGAGGTGCCAGAGCTCGATTTTGAAATAGAGATAAATTATATTTTGAGCGGCATACTTTCACTGTCAACGCAACAACTATGAGATGGATGTATCTTCCATACTACATGCATTATAGGCAGTTCCCAAACAGAATGGTAAAGGTTTATACTCCCCCTCCTCCACAAGCATCAATCCATGGCTTGCTCGAAACAACGAGTGCCTCCAACATTCAACGGGTCCCAAGGGGAGTTTTGTTTAATTATTTTGATTTGCTTTGATCTTTTTGGATCATGGGACTGGACATCCCGGTTACCGGCCCTTTCTCATGAATAAGGAGCGGAGTCCACTCCTCTCCACCTAGCATGGAAGATATAGGCAGCCCTAGTTGCACATGAGCTGCTTGAGCATACAAAACAGAACTTTTATTTGAAGGTTTGGAGTTTGGCACATACAAATTTACTTGGAACGGCAGGTAGATACCGCATATAGGAAGGTATGGTGGACTCATATGGAACAACTTTGGGGTTTAAGGAGTTTGGATGCACAAGCAGTATTCCCGCTTAGTACAGGTGAAGGCTAGCAAAAGACTGGGAAGCGACCAACTGAGAGAGCGACAACAGTCGTAAACATGCATTAAAATTAATTTACACCGAATATAAGCATGAGTAAGATATAATCCACCATGAACATAAATATCATGAAGGCTATGTTGATTTGATTCAACTACATGCGTGAACATGTGCCAAGTTGCATCACTCAATTCATTTAAAGGAGGATACCATCCATCATACCACATCATAATCATTCTAATAGCATGTTGGCACGCAAGGTAAACCATTATAACTCATAGCTAATCAAGCATGGCACAAGCAACTATAATCTCTAAATGTCATTGCAAATATGTTTACTTCATAATAGCTCAATCAGGAACGATGAATCATCATATTTACAAAAACAAGAGAGGTCGAGTTCATACCAGCTTTTCTCATCCCAATAAGTCCATCATATATCATCATTATTGCCTTTCACTTGCACGACCGAACGGTGTGTATAATAATAAGAGTGCACGTGCATTGGACTAAGCTGGAATCTGCAAGCATTCAACTCAAGAGAGAAGACAAGTAATATGGGCTCTAAGTTAGATAAACAATAATGCATATAAGAGCCACTAAGCATTTTCAATATAGTCTTCTCGACCCCCAAAGAAAGGAAAAGAAATAAAAACTATTTACACTGGAAAGCTCCCAACAAGCAAAAGAAGAACGGGAAATGTTTTTGGGTTTTATTTTTAATTCTACTACAAGCAAGGAAAGTAGACTAACTAATATTTTTGTTTTTCTAAGGTTTATTAAACACACAAGAAGAAAGCAGGAAAAAGAAAATAAACTAGCATGGATATTACAGTGAAAGAGTATGAGCACCGACATCTAGCAATGAGTGTGTGTGAACATAAATGTAATGTCGGTGGAAAATACATAATCCCCCAAGCTTAGGCTTTTGGCCTAAGTTGGTCTATTGCCAGGGATAGCCTGGCTGATACCCGTAGGTGTAGCTGGGGTCGTACTGCGATGCAGAATAGTTGGGATCATAATGTGATGAAGACGACTCTGATTGCCATTGGCTGGCAACCGCCACAGACATTCGTGGAGGCTCATCTTGTGGCTCCGGTTCCGGGGCTGGTGCAGGATTCCGATAGGCTTGAACAGCCGCCCACGGAACAATGTAAGAACCTGTAGACAAGTTAAACAAAGAGGGACCAGGCAAATTAATAGTCTCAGGGTGATGTTTATCAAAGTACAATTTATATTTAAGCTCCCCTTCGCGACTCTTAACGAGAAAATCATGCGCTAGCATACTCTTATAATCTAAATAAGCACAGGGCAGCATTGTTTCTTCTTTCTCCTCATGCCTAATAGGTATTTCAAAATATTCAGCTAGGCGTGAATCATAAATGCCCCCAAAGATGGGGCCTTTAGTGCGGTTCAGACTTAACCGTCTAGCAACAATTCCACCCATACTAATAGAGTTATTGCGGTATAAACCATTGAACAAAATGATAATATCAGGAATGCTACGGTTCCCACAGTTCCCGCATCCAATCAAGCAACGACTAGCAAATAAGGCAAAATAACATAAAACAGGAAAATGTATGCTAGTGATTCTTGCATCAGTAACCTTCCTGGTTTCTCCCACAGTGATAGTGTCAATAAAAGCTTCTACTACATTACGGTGTGGTTCATCTAAGTTGCCCTCAAAGGTTATTTTGCAAACCTCACAAAATTCAGCTAATGGCATTTCCTTAACAACGTCATATAAATGGAACTCTACTGTTGGAGGTGATTTCTTAGGGAAAAGTAGAAGTTCTGCACAAAAGTATTTGTGAGTAAGAGATCTTGATGACGTTGGTCGCGGAGGAAGTTGGTGAGGCCGGCGTTCTCAATTAATAGATAGAAATCCTCATAAATCCGGCACTCCTCAAGAAGTCATCGGAGGCCATTCACATGGCCGGACCTCCATGATCTTGAGGCAAATTAAATTTGGGCTTCTGTTCTTCTTCCTTTTGTTTTTCCTTCGAGCTTCGGCTCGACAAGCCCCTCAAAAATTTCTTCATTATTTCTGAAACAATCTGAAATTTTTAGTAACTTCAAATAAAAGTGAACCAACTTCAATAAAACTGATAGCAACTACTCATACAAGTGCCTAGGGCCTATTTCAAGCATTAGAACTACTTGGAACCATATAAATTTGTCATGCAAGCTCAAGAACATGGTCACCTATGCATCCCAAATTTGCAATGAATAAAGCACTAGCACAAAAACTAGTTGGACCAATGGAGGAGTCACATACCAAGGAACAATCTCCCCAAGCAGTTTTGCAAGAGGTGCTTTGAGCAAGGAGATCGAAAATCACAGCAACGGGGGCTGGAACACGAGCTTGAGTTGGTTTTTCGGGTTTGTGTGAGGCAGAGGAAGAAGATGGGTGCAGGGATAAGTGGAGGAGGGCCACCGTGGGCCCACGAGGCAGGGGGCGCGCCCAGGGGGGTAGGGCGTGCCCTCCACCCTCGTGGCCAGATGGCAGCTCCCCCCACGGTAATTTTTGCACTAAAAATCCTCAAATATTCCCGAAAAAATCATATTAAATTGGCATGGCATTATGAGGACTTTTATTTTCGGGATATTTTTATATTGCACGGATAAGTCGGGAGACAGACAGAAAAATACTATTTTACTTTATTTTTATTAAATAACAGAGAATATAAAGAGGGTACAGAAGCTTGTGTTTCTAGTTTCATCCATCTCATGCTCATCAAAAGGAATCCACTAACAAGGTTGATCAACTCTTGTTAACAAACTCATTCCGGTTAACATGAAACCGGAGAAATTTCGAATAACACTATGTTACCTCAATGGGGATATGGACATCCCCAATAATAAGTATATCATATTTCTTCTTAGCAGTAGGGAGAGGAAATTCAAAACCTCCAAATATAATTGATGGAATTTTTCCAATAGAGTTGATACTATAAACTTGAGGTTGTTTCCTCGGAAAGTGTACCATGTGCTCATTGCCATTAACAAGAAAAGTGACATTGCCTTTGTTGCAATCAATAACAGCCCCTGCAGTATTAAGGAAAGGTCTTCCAAGAATAATAGACATACTATCATCCTCGGGAATATCAAGAATAACAAAGTCCGTTAGAATAGTAACGTTTGCAACCTAACAGCACATTCTCACAAATACCGGCAATATAGCAGTTGATTTATCAGCCATTTGCAGAGATATTTCAGTAGGTGTCAACTTATTCAAGTCAAGTCTACGATATAAAGAGAGAGGCATAACACTAACACCGGCTCCAAGATCACATAAAGAAGTTTTAACATAATTTCTTTTAATGGAGCATGGTATAGTAGGTACTCCCGGATCTCCAAGTTTCTTTGGTATTCCACCCTTAAAAGTATAATTAGCAAGCATGGTGTAAATTTCAGCTTCCGTTATCTTTCTTTTATTTGTAACAATATCTTTCATATATTTAGCATAAGGATTTGTTTTGAGCACATCAGTTAATTGCATACGCAAACAGATAGGTCTAATCATTTCAGCAAAGCGCTCAAAATCCTCATCATCCTTTTTCTTGGATGGTTTGGGAGGAAAAGGCATGGGTTTCTGAACCCATGGTTCTCTTTCTTTACCATGTTTCCTAGCAACGAAGTCTCTTTTATCATAATGTTGATTCTTTGATTGTGGGTTATCAAGATCAAGAACAGGTTCAACTTCTACATCATTATCATTACTAGGTTGAGCATCATCATGAACATTATCATTAACATTTGCACTAGGTTCATGTTCATTACCATATTGTGTTTCAGCATCAGACATAGAGATATCATTTGGATTCTCAGGTGGTTCAGCAACAGGTTCACTAGAAGTTTGCAACCTCCTATCATTTTTCTTTTTCTTCCTTTTAGAAGAACTAGGTACATCAATATTATTTCTCTGAGAATCTTGCTCGATTCTCTTAGGGTGGCCTTCAGGATACAAAGGTTCTGAGTCATTCTACCAGTTCTAGTAGCCACTCTAACAGCATAATCATTTTCTTACTATTCATTTCATTAAGCACTTCTTTCGAGCTTTAAGTACTTGTTCTACTTGAGTGGTAACCATAGAAGCATGTTTGCTAACAAGTTTAAGTTCACCTCTAATATTAGCCATATAATCACTCAAGCGTTTAATCATAAAGGTATTCTGTTTTAATTGTCTACCAAAATAAGCATTAAAGTCATCTTGCTTAAACATAAAGTCATCAAACTCATCCAAGCACTGACTAGCAATTTTAGTAGGAGGGACTTCAGTTTTATCATATCTATAGAGAGAATTTACCTTTACTACCTATGTCGGGATATCGGGAGGTTCTTCAGTAAATAAGTAATTGAGATCGTATACTTCTTCAACAGGCGGGGAATTAAGACCATGTATTTCTTCAATAGGTGGTAAATTCTTAACATCTTCAGCTTTAATACCTTTTTCCTTCATAGATTTCTTTGCCTCTTGCATATCTTCGGGACTGAGAAATAGAACACCTCTCTTCTTCGGAGTTGGTTGGAATAGGCTCAATAATTGGCTCTGGAGGTGCCCAGTTATTTTCATTTGTCAACATATTATTTAATAAAATTTCAGCTTCATCCGGTGTTCTTTCCCTGAAAATAGAACCAGCACAACTATCCAGGTAATCTCTGGAAGCATCGGTTAGTCCATTATAAAAGATATCAAGTATTTCAGGTTTCTTAAGAGGATGATCAGGCAAAGCATTAAGTAACTTGAGAAGACTCCCCCAAGCTTGTGGGAGACTCTCTTCTTCAATTTGCACAAAATTATATATATCCCTCAAAGCAGCTTGTTTCTTATGAGCGGGGAAATATTTAGCAGAGAAGTAATAAACCATATTGTGGGGACTATGCACACAACCCGGATCAAGAGAATTAAACCATATCTTAGCATCACCCTTTAATGAGAACGGAAATATTTTGAGTAAATAAAGGCAGCGCGATCTCTCATTATTAGTAAATAGGGCAGCTATATCATCTAACTTACGAAGATGTGCCACAACAGTTTCAGATTCATAGCCATAAAAAGGATCAGATTCAACCAAAGTAATTATATCTAGATCAACAGAAAAATCATAATAATCCTGATCAAGAACACAGATAGGTAAAGTAGCAAAACCAGGGTCGGGTCTCATCCTACCTCTAAAAGATTCTTTACTCCATTTAACTAGCAACCAATTACGTTCAAGACTATCCTGGCAAGCAAGAATAGCTTCAGTAGATTCAGCATTAAAAAGGTAACCCTCTGGAATAGCAGGCCTATTTTCATCATCACTAACATCATTGAGGGAGCATCAAGACCTAGAAATTTGTTCATCTAGAAATTCACCAAGAGGCACGGTAGTATCAAGCATAGAAGTAGTTTCATCATAAGTATCATTGAGGGAGCCCTGGATTAGGGGGTGTCCGGATAGCCGAACTATCACCGTTGGCCGGACTCCTAGACTATGAAGATACAAGATTGAAGACTTCATCCCGTGTCCGGATGGGACTTTCCTTGGCGTGGAAGGCAAGCTTGGCGATACGGATATGTAGATCTCCTACCATTGTAACCGACTCTGTGTAACCCTAACCCTATCCGGTCTCTATATAAACCAGAGGGTTTTAGTCCGTAGGACGAAAAACAATCATACCATAGGCTAGCTTCTAGGGTTTAGCCTCTCTGATCTCGTGGTAGATCCACTCTTATACTACCCATATCATCAATATTAATCAAGCAGGAGTAGGGTTTTACCTCCATCTAGAGGGCCCGAACCTGGGTAAAAACATCATGTCCCTTGTCTCCTGTTACCATCTGCCTAGACGCACAGTTCGGGACCCACTACCTGAGATCCGCCGGTTTTGACACCGACATTGGTGCTATAATTAAGAGTTCCTCTGTGTCGTCATCCTTAGGCCCGATGGCTCCTTCGATCATCAACAACGACACTGTCCAGGGTGAGACTTTTCTCCCCGGACAGATCTTCGTATTCGGCGGCTTTGCACTGCGGGCCAATTCACTTGGCCATCTGGAGCAGATCGAAAGCTACGGCCCTGGCCTTCAGGTCTGATTTGGGAGTTTGAACTACATGGCCGACATCCGCGGAGACTTGATCTTCGACGGATTCGAGCCACAATAAGCGCCGCCAGACTTGTCTCGATGGGCACGATCTAGCTCTGCCGCCGAACAGTTCCCTGGAGGCCGCACCAGCGTTCGCTCCGACCCTTAGCTCGGAGCCAACTCCGCCGATCGAGGACGAGTGGTTGGACACCACCTCGGGGGCTACGATCTCTACGGCGATGGAGCCGAACTCCATCCCTGTCCTTTGCGAAGACCGTGACTCCAAGGTGCCGGACTCCTCTCCGGACTCCGAACCCTCCGCGCCCCCGCCAATCGAATCCTATTGGGCGCTGGTTATGGAGTTCACTGCCGCGGACATCTTTCAGCACTCACCCTTTGGCGACATCCTGAATTCACTAAAGTCTCTCTCTTTATCAGGAGAGCCCTGGCCGGACTACGGTCAGAAAGGTTGGGATGCGGACGACGAAGATATTCAACGCCCGCCCACCGCCCACTTTGTAGCCACTGTCGAAAGCTTAAACGACGTGATCGATTTCGACTCCAAAGACATCGACGGTATGGACGACGATGTAGGAAACAACCATGAGCCAGCACGTATAGGATACTAGACAGCCACCTCATCCCACGATTTATACATGGTGGATACACCTAAAGGAAGTGACGACGAGGAACAGCGGGACACTACGAAGGATAAATCCCTCGAAAAGCAGCCAAAACGGCAACGTAAACGCCGCACCAAGTCCCGCCTCGACAAAGACGGCAGCCACACAGACCCAGCCATAGAGCAGGGCGAACTGGTGGACGACGAACATGCTATCGAGCAACCGTCCGAACAGGACAACTTGGATAAACAACCCGTCCCCGGCGAAGATAACAGTCCGGACGATCTCACGCCGGACAAATTGTTGGAGCAGAAGAACCTCCACAAAAGGCTCGTCGCCACTGCGCGTAGCGTGAAAAAGCAAAAGAGGAAGCTCAAAATAGCGGAAGATGCACTCAGAATCAGATGGAGCAAAGTACTCAACACCGCAGAGAAATACGGCAACAGCCGCCAAACAAAGAGCTACCCGAAGCGCAAATTACTGCCCGACCATCGATGAGGCCGTGAAACCCCGCAATCAAAGAACAAAAAACCGCCCGGTCGGATAGACGACCACATGGCAAAGACGGAGCGGCAAGCGGCGCCAAGACACAAGCCGCACGCGATCCGCATAAGGATTCGCATCAAAAGGATGGCCCAGTTAGGTCCATCTATGGGCCGAGAAAGCAAGCTCTTCCAAGCAATGCAACACGCCAAATATCCGAACATCACAGCACACCCAAATATAGGGGTGCCGCACACCCCCTGTGTTTCACCGATGAGGTGCTGGATCACGAATTCCCAGCAGGATTCAAACCCGTAGACTTAGAGGCATACGATGGAACAATAGACCCTGGAGTCTGGATTGAGGATTACATCCTCCACATACACATGGCTAGAGGAGATGATCTCCACGCCATAAAATACTTACCCCTCAAGCTCAAAGGGCCAGCCCGGCATTGGCTCAAAAGCCTCCCTGAAAATACCATTGGAAGTTGGGAAGAGCTCGAGGATGCTTTTCGGGCAAATTTTCAAGGGACTTATGTCCGTCCTCCGGATGCAGACGATTTAAGTCACATAACTCAACAACCCGGAGAGTCAGCCCGCAAATTATGGAACAGGTTCCTCATCAAAAAGAACCAAATAGTCGACTGTCCGGACGCCGAAGCCTTAGCAGCTTTCAAACACAACGTCCGAGACGAATGGCTCGCTAGACACCTCGGCCAGGAGAAGCCGAGAACAATGGCTGGATTAACAAGCCTCATGACCTGCTTTTGCGCGGGAGAGGATAGTTGGTTGGCAAGATGCAGTACCAGCGACCCAAGTACATCCGAAGTCAGGGATGGAAATGGAAAACCACGACGCAGCAAGGACCAGCGCCGGACAAAGGGAAACAACCCGAAGAGCACGGCAGTCAACGCCGGATTCAGAAGCTCCCGGCAGAATCATAAAAACTGCCCCTCAAGGACAACAGCGACGAGCTATCCAACCTAAACAAAATCTTGGACAAAATATGCCAAATCCACAGTACTCCCGGGAAGCCTGCAAACCATACCCACAGAGATTGTTGGGTCTTCAAGCAGTCCGGCAAACTCAATGCCGAACACAAGGGGCTCGACACACCAAGCGAGGACGATGACGAACCCCACAAGCAGAGCACTGGAAAACAAAAGAATTTCCCACAAAAAGTCAAAACAGTGAACTCACTTCAAGTGACTAAAGGGAAAAACAGAGCGACGCCCATAGAAACACGCACCGCATGGTCTATCCCAGCAGAGTCCCAACGATGGTTGTCAAAACCAATCACCTTCGATCATCAGGACTATTCCGGCAGTGTCCGGAACACAGGATGGACTGCCTTGATATTAGATCCTATAATCGACGGTCTCCAATTTACACAAGTCCTAATGGACGGAGGTAGCGATCTAAACCTGCTATATCAGGACACAATCCGCAAAATGGGGATAGACCCAACCAAAATTCGCCATAGCAACACGTCCTTCAAAGGGGTAATGCCAGGCCTATATGCCCATAGTACGGGCTCCCTACTGCTAGAAGTTGTGTTCGGCTCACCCGACAACTTCCGCTGCGAAAAGTTAACCTTCCATATTGCCCCATTCGAAAGTAGCTATCAAGCACTACTGGGACGTGAAGCTTTTGCCCGCTTTAACGCAATACCGCATTATGCATCTCTTACACTTAAAATGCCCGGTCCACGCGGCATCATCTCATTAAAAGGGAGTATCAAGTGTTACTCGAGCACGGAAGAACGTGAGACGCCTTGACAGCCCCACACTAATCCGCTCCGCTAATCAAAGCACTGAGTAGGTCATTCGGACCACGGACATGGCTAGACGAGTCCGGCGTAAACATATAAACGCCGACTAGCGGCATACCCCCGTACAAGGGGCTGCACGCATGTACAACAAGAGACAATAAAGATCAATTTTATTCACTTTTCGAACCGTACTCTGTTTATTTAATAGAAAGTACATTCTTCGCACGATCTTTTTTTTCTTTTCAACTAAGTTCTTCTCTATTACAGATGAATACCGTGCTACACCCGTCCAGGATACGGCACAACGGAGACACAGGCGCAGACGTGCAGTAGGGACCCGTTGCAAGGATTCTTTTCACATTAAGACCCTGCGTAAACCTTTTTTACTGTCTCTTGTTGGTACACATCCCCTATTTTTTTTGCTATAACCGAGGAGGAGGCTGGCGTTTTGGCATCGGCCGCACCAGAATTTTTGCTCGTACCGGGACACCAGGAGCTTAAGGCATCATTCTGCCCGTTTTCATAAAGACCGGATACCTTAGGGAGTGTTCGGCGTCTCGAGTTAGGCCTTATATGCATCAGCTCCGAATCATGTCTTTGGTCAAATGTTGGGTTTGCCCGGCTCTTGTGTTTTGCTGCCTTACATTCTTTTCTATCGGCTAACGCGGCACCAGGAGAACTACTGCGATTGTGCCCCGGTTCGGCCAGGTGAGCACCTTAGTAGAGAAAGCCAAAAACTGACTGTCATGATATAGCATGAGACTGGTCAACCACTCGATGACCCACCGGAATGTTTAGAATTCCCCCACATTAACGAAGGACCGTTTCTCGGTCAGGCACATACGCGCCCCGAATTCTGGAGAGCGCGGTGCCCCTAGGGGCTATATAGTAGCCCCACCATCGAACTCCTATGGCTAAGTGAAAGTGATAAAGCATTATAGTCCGGTTGCCTAGTTTGCTACGCTATCACCTCCTTTACAGGACCAAGACGTTGGATTAAGTGTGAAAACGCGCCTTTTTGCAAACACCCCCGCACTATGTGCGTGGGGGCTGAAGCCGAATACTGCCATCTTTCAGGTTATATACACATATACATCAACGGTCGCACATGAGTTATTTTAATACTTGAACGCACAAGTATAAAAAGCTCTTATATTATATTGAAACATTGTTTTCACAAATCATACATGTCATTAAAACATAATATCCTTCGAGCACTGCGTCTCTATTAAACGAGCGCCCTGCAGGACTCCTCAATATAGTGCTCGGCAGGTACTCGGCTAGTGTCCGAATTTTGGGATGCAACGTCAGTGGCCTTCATCTCCGCCCAGTATGTCTTGACACGGGCAAGAGCCATCCGCGCACCCTCTATGCATGCTGACCGCTTCATTGCATCGATATGCGGCACCGCACCAAGGAACTGTTGCACCAAGCCAAAATAACTCTTCGGCTCGGGCCTTTTCGTCCACAAATGAGTCACGACAGCCTTCATGGCAAGTCCGGACAACCTATTCAGCTCAGCCCATTCGGCCAAACGATTGGTTAATGAAGGTGGAAGCTCCGGACTATGGAACTGCGACCAAAAAAGCTCTTCCATTCCATGATCCTTTTGACCTCGGAAGTGTTCGGCCGCGTCTGCGGCACTCGCCGCCAAGTCCAGATAAGCATCCTCCGCACCCCACAGCCGGTCCAATTGAGCGTACCTAGGATCCGTGAATTTCCTCCGCAACAGAAAGGGCTATCCAGCCGCAATATATCCAGCCTGACGTAGCTCCTCCTTCATAGCTCTCATTGCAGAGCGAGTGTCCTTGGCCTCGGTGGCGGCCTTTTTCAGGTCCTCTTGTTTCGCTCGATCTTCTTTTTCAAGAAGCTCGCAACGGTCAGTAGCATTCTTCAATTTCACGGCCATCTCGGCCATTTCTTCCTTGCTTCGGCAGTGAGCAGCCTGTTCGGCTTATAGCTCTGCGGCCACCTTTAAAGCAGACGCATCACTTTTTCTGGC
Source organism: Aegilops longissima (assembly GCA_021605205.1). Classification (NCBI taxonomy): domain Eukaryota; kingdom Viridiplantae; phylum Streptophyta; class Magnoliopsida; order Poales; family Poaceae; genus Aegilops; species Aegilops longissima. The sequence goes on along the minus strand of CM038681.1, from coordinate 480,636,049 downwards.
TTGCTCCTTGGCTCGGGCGAGCTCCGCACGAAGGCTCTCCATAGCAGTGGCACCATCTGCATTAAGTATACATGTTGTAAGGCATGGGCGTCAAGCTCCCTTGCCAGGTGTCCGCGGAGAAGTTGCATACCTTGTGACTCGTCAAGCCACTTATTAACAAGCATGATGTCCGCATCCGCCACGTCAAGTTGCCGCTTCAGTTCGGCAAATTCATCAGCCCGGCTAGCCACCGGACGCTTCGCCACCTACATAGGAAGAGTGCATATTATACCTGGGGTTATGATCCTCGGCGCGCCGTCATTTTTGACACCGCACCAAGTCTCAGGGGCTACTATCTATACAGGGCGCATTTTATATGCAAAACTGTCAGAAGGTACAACATTTTGCATACGTCAAAACCCGTCAGTAAACTTACGACGGCTTCATGCAATCCGCTCTCAGCGGATGAAATCCTTTCAATCACCGTACCCATTAACGTACGGTGATCTTCCGAGATAGACGCTCGCCCGAGCAGATCCTTCAGCTCCTCCGACCGCACACCCGTTGGTGGCGGACTCGTCCGGGGCCTTTTTCGAAGGCCGGGCACGGAGGGCTTTCAGGGGACATACGGCTGCCTTCTGGCCCCGCCGGATTCGGAGGAGCCCTCTGCGACGACCTATCAGGGTCGTCCACCTCGCATAACGGTACGGCAGGCGGAGGCGTTTCGCTCTCCATCATCTCCGGACCAAGATCCCCTAAAGACGAGCTCTGCTGTGAAGGGCTGAGATCCGAACTACAAGGTAAACTTTCGGTTACCTTCAGAAATAAAACGGGGATGACTCTCTTTTAAAAAAATGCCCCCCTTTACTTACGGCTCATTGGAGGCTGATCTCCTTGGGAAATAGTGCGCCGGGCATCTCCCCGCCGCAGACCCTCCGTGAAGATTTCTTCCCCCGCTTCGAGGCTTTGGTCTCCGGATCTTCAATAGCGGTCCTCTTCTCCCCTTGGAGGGAGGGATTCTCGATCCCCCCTTTCTTGATAGCCTCCTTCACGGAGGTAGTAGTTCCCTTGTTCCCCCCTTCGCCTTCTTCAAAAGGCACAGCCTCTAGCATCTTGGTTAATACAGGATCCGGCGTGGTCTCAGGGAGGGGTGCCGGACAACTGATCAGTTTTGCTATCCACTCCTGTTTAAAGGATAGCTCTTTTAAGGGCAAGTGTATGATAAATATGCGGATAGCGTGTCCGGGTACATGACTACTTACTTGAGTATCCGGGCGATTGCAGCTCAGACCTGCGTCCTCGGTTAAGTCCGGACACATTGCTTGTGATCCGAAGAACAGTTGGTGTCGGGGAAGCTGATCGTGGCCCGCGAACACCTATGGGACCGGGGTCCCTTGTGGTTCGGAGGGGGCGGAGATTGCACAAAGAGCGGATCGAAGCGATGCACACGAGCAGATTTACCCAGCTTCGGAGCTCTCCGGAGAGATAACACTCCTACTGCTGCTTTGTGGATTATATTGTGCTCTTGCTAGGGAGCAATGGGAGCTACCCAACCTAGCCTGAGTGTGGTCTTGTATGAGTAGAGTGAACTAAGTCGGAGCTGAACCGGACCCTTTCTACGTTACACCTGGGCCTCCTTTTATAGGCATAAGGGGTCACCACATGTGGCAAGTAGACAAGGGTAAGATAGTAAAAACAGAGGTTGGTACACCGCTTTGTACAGTGTACAGTGATCTATACCTAACTCGACGGCAAGGGACAAGAGCCATAAATGCCGTCTCGATCGCTTTGAACAGCGTAACAGCGACCGTCAAGTCGCGCCTCCGTTTGCCATGATGGTAGCTTGTCGGTAGCCGCTTATCGCTGCTCCCATTGGCTGCACAGCCCGTCGACACGCTGCGTGCTTGGGAGAGCCCCATGGCGACACGTTGGCGAGATGAGCTGGGCGAAGATGAAGAGAGGTCACTTGCCACGGCGAGCACGTTGCCGCGGCAAGGTTCTTGTCGCGCTCGGGAGCTTGTCGCTCACCAAGCCTTCCCAGCAAGCTCCTCTTGCCGGGGTCTTGATTACTTTGTTCTCGAATGGTTCGAAGAGCTGCCGAGGATCTTAGCGGTCACTAACGCAGCCCTCGCCGCTGGTGCTGCAACTGTCCGTGCGAGTTCGGGATACTAGGTACCCTACTCTAGTACACCGGCAGGAGCCCCGGCCTGGGCCACACGGCGCCGAGCTCTGTTGGGCCAGGCCCAAAAGCAGGCACGGCACGACGCCGCGATGCGGATTACGCCATTACTGCCCTGGACCCACACGCCTCCCACGAGCGTCACGTCACGCACGTGACGTCGTGGGGGGAGATCGTGGGAGCTTTCTTTAATGGAAAAATCGAACGCCCGTCCCTCTCCCTTTATAAGCGGGGGAACAGGGCAGGGCGCCCACTTGCCCTTGCTGTCACATCGAAACCCCGCGCTTCCCCTTTCTTCTTGAGCCAAAGAGAGCGGCGCCACCCCTCCATTGCCACCGGTGCCTGCGCCGTCGACCTCCTCCACCACCTCTCCCCATGGCTCCGAAGGCCGACAAGGAAAAAGCGTGAAATCGGCCGAGGCCCAGCTGCTCATGGCGCTAAGGAAGGAGCGGGCCCTCTTGATCCCCTCGCTTGACAGGGAAGGAGCTGCGGAGTTGTACTATCTCTTCAGTCGGCGGAGACCCGGCGCACCAGCAGACGAGAGTCATCTCCGCCGCCACATCCGAGAAGGTTTCCATCGGGTACCCTTTCTTCGCTTTTCTTCCCTCTGAGCTCTGCCCGCCTCTTTTCTGAATTCTTCTGTGATGTCATGAACACTTATGGCCTCCGTCTCCTTGATTTCACCCCCAACGCCGTCCTCACCTTGGCCGTTTTCGCACACCTCTGCGGGAACTTTGTCGGGGTCCACCCAAATGTAGCACTCTTCCGCCATTACTTCATGCCCCGCGTAGAGAGAGGAGAGCCGCTTGCGGAGGGATTGCATGGGTCTCTAGGATCGGCAAGAAGGAAGCGTATCTTGACGGAGAGTTGCGTAGCAAGTGGGAGGAGTGGAGAGCTGGCGGTGTTGGATCTTAGAAGAGGAACCACAGCCTTTCACCGCCTGGCCTAAAATCCCGTAGTTCACGGCAATGATTGGAGCAACTTGGCGCGGAGGGCGATAAGTTGAAGATTGCGTTACTAGGATTCTGCGTCTCCGGCAAGCGTGGGCTTACCGTAGGAGCAGTTAGCGCGAGACTTCGCTTCGTCGCCGCATTGCGCCTTTGCGGGAGAGGAGGAGGACTGCTTGGGAATTCGAATCGCGGCGGATATCATGAGGCTGCGCTGGTCTGAACTGGAATTTTACTACATTGGAGCTGGACGGCATGCTGCGGGAGTTGTTCAAGCCTGATGCGGATCACCCCGAGTGGTGCATGTTGCCGAGGGGAGTCGTGCCCTTGTGCAACAACTCGTCGCTTGACAACATCCGCGCGATGATGCCGCCAGCGATTCCCATGGAATCGTTCCAACTGGCGAGAGCCGCCGACGGCGTCGTGCAGCAGTTCTTCGACAACTTGGTGGAGGTGCCGATCCGCCGCCGACGGCGAGACGGCTCACCCGCGACACCACCGATCGGAGATGGCGCGCACGCCACTAAGGTTGGAGGAGGCGGCAGCTGCCGCCGCCCGGCGTGTTTGGGTTTACCGAGGAGGCGGAGATACCGAGGCGGCAAGCCTTGCCGACCGAGAAGAGCTTGCGGTGAGGAGGAACAGGCCGAGCCCGACGTCAATCCGGAAGAGCCGCCGGTGGCGCTTCCTCCGCCGTCAAGCAGCTTGCGCGGGAGGAGCCCGCGGCCCCGCTAAGGAGACGCCTCCGCAAGACCGGAGAAGTGGCGGGGCGGCAGACGGTCCAGCAGCCGCCTCGCCGCCCGACGTGCTCCACCGCGGCAAGCACTGTTGCCGCGGGAGCGCCTTCTACCGCCACAGCAACGGGAGCGGGGTCTTCTGGAGTCGCGGCCCCTTCATCCGCCAAGCGTCCGAGGGAATCTTCTCCTCCAATTCGTCGCGCCGGAGCGGAATTTGATCTCTCCGCCCTCAGCTCCGAGGAGGAAGAGGAAGAGTAAGATCTTGTTGCTGCTACTTGTAATCCTCCAATTTATTGCTTTATTTTGTATCTGACTGGCTTCACTCTGAACCTTCTCCTTCTTCAGACGCTTAGCTCGTGAGGGCGTCGAAGAGGGCCAAGACCCGGTGGTTGTCGTCTCGGATGACTCCCCATGGCGACAGGGGGCCACGTCTGGGACTACCTTACGGACCAGCAACCCTTCAGAGCAGCCCCCAAAGACAGCCCCCATCGTAAGTGTTCGCTTACTTCTCATGGTTAGGTGTGCTTGGGTGCTTCCCGCCATCCTTGATATCTGGTTTGTTGAATTATGTAGGAGCAGAGCAGCCTCATCGGGAAATGCCGAGGTCACTCCCAAGTTCTGCTTGCTTCAACTCGCCGCCAAGGGAGAACTCTCCGCCAAGGGAGCTCCTCAAGGGAGGCCTCTCCGACAAGGAGCTTCCCGACAAGGACCAGCGCCGACGACCCTCCGGCTGTGGAGACCGTGGCAACAGATCCCATTGCAGGTAATTTTCTTGCCTGAAAATCTCCCTTGGGTCTTGTTTTCTTTTGTTCTTCTCTTTCGAGCATTTGCTTGACTTGTTCTTTCTTTTTTTTCTTTCTTTTTTGACCATCAGATCCATCTGTCGGAGATCCGATGGAGACTGAGGCTGCCGGCGAGGAGGACGCTCGCGGCGACCATGCCGACGCCGCCAACATGGAGGAGGAGGCTGGCGCCGACGGGCCCGCCGACGAGGAGGCCGCCAAGGCTACTGGCGCAAAGGCTGGGGAGGAATCTGGCGATCGCACTGACGGTCCTGAGGCCGCAGGAGCACCAGGCGCTGCACCGACCGCCGATCCTCCCGCCACCGATGCCGCACCAGACTCCGAAGAGCCCCAGCCCGGCGCCTATCTAAAGGCGGTGAGGTGTCTTTATCAAGCTCCCCGGGCATCAAGCTCGAGGCACCGCCGAGGGGAGACCTTGACGCGAACTGCTTGCCTCCGCCCGGCCGTCGCTGGTCGATGCTCGAGCAGCAGCAAGAGTGAGCCCGAGGAGGAGCAGCTGTTAAGGAGGTTGCTGTCGCTCTACCGCGCCCGACAAGCCAAGATGGAGTCCAGAGAGGCGCTTGTCGCGAGGGCGGGAGCTGACTTGGAGAAACGCGCTGAAGAGGTCCGGCGCGCCAACAAAGAAACTCTCCGGGATATAGCAGAGGCGTGGGAGCAGCTTGCTGAGGAGCGCACGGCCTTCATCTTGGAGAAGGGCGAGGTCGAGGAGCAGCAGAGGCTTGCCGGCGAGAAGCTCTCCGCGCAAGAAGGTGAGCTGGCGCAGCGGAAGATCAACCTCGACAGCTATGAGGAAGATCTCGCCGTGCGCGAGCAAACAATTGGCGGGCCACATCAGGAGGCAAAGGACGCTGCGGCTGCCGAGGCCGCCAAGAAGGAATTGGAGACGAGGGTGGCTCAGCTGGAGTCCACCCTCCAGAAGAGCGCCGAGGAGGTCACCGGGCTGAAGTGCGAGCGCGAGAAGGACGCCTACACCCTCGGTGAGTTGCAGGTCGCCTCATTGAAAAGATCAAGGAGATCGACGCCGCCAAGGACTCCAAGGCGGATTTGGAGCTGAAACTGACCACCTTGACGGAGACGTTGGAAGGCGCCAAGGATCGGGAAGCGGGCCTGCTGGAGAAGATCAAGGCCAACGAAGAACTGCTGTCGAATGCGGTGACTACCCAGAATAATCTCAGAGATAGCATAATGCACTGGACAGAAGGTCTTGTGGACACCGCCGCCGGCATCCATAATGAGCTGATGGAGCTGGGGATGGTGGATCTTGGGTACTCCACCGATGAGAACCTCCAACCCAGCGTCAAACTTAGCCTGTTCTTCAAGGGCGTGCTGACGGGTCTCCAGCGGCTCCGGGAGGAGATCCCAAAGCAACTGGCGGAGGAGTCGCGCCAAGTTTGCGCCGGGGCTCTCCAGAAGGTGCTGATGAAGGTGGCCTTCCGCAACCCAGGCGTTGATTTCACCAAAGTCCTCAAGTCCCTGCCTCCATCTGCTGACGTTGAAGCGCTCAAGACCCTTGTCGCACCCATTGTGGACAGGGTGAGCGGAGTCAAGAGGCTCGATGGCGACCGTGTGGACTAGGCCGCCAAGCTTATCTTTCTCTTGTCGCTGTAGATCATGTTTAGGCGAAAAATCTATAAGATCCGCGACAAGTCATTATGTAATATACACTATCTTAGGCAATCGAATGCAATGTTATTTCCTTTACTCGATTTCTTCCCTTGTATGTTTATGCCCTACGCTTTTAGGGAACTTGTCGGTGCGAACACCTTTGCCATGAGCGCTGAGTGTGAACTTCAGCAGCTTTGGCGATGCCGCCTCCGACAAGCAACCTTGTCGCAACTAGTTGCATCACACTTAAGTTGTTGAGCGGACTCAAACAAAGTAAGGGCATAAGATAGTCGCGAGTCGGTTCCTCCGCGCATGGGTTTTCCATACAAAGTACTATCGCTCGAGGAAGATAACTTAAAAATTTAAAACTGGTCGCTTAAACTTAGCAACTTAGCTTCTCATTGTCCATTTCCGGCAAGGCGACAGCCTCGAAGCGACGCTTGGCGGCCCACACCATTATCTTCTCCTTCCCCGGTTAACTTGTGGGCGGATGAACCTTCTTCTTGTTTGAGAAGAAAGAAGAAAAATAAAGTTATGGAGCCTAGTGGCTCGTCATCGCTTACCGGGTGTGGATGCTGCACAAAATGTTAGTGAACACATGCATATAAGATTATGAGAGCATGTATTGACAAGTTGTGTGCAACACATAGGCTTTACTGATGCACGGGGTCTACGCCCGGCTTTGTACAAAGGATTACATGCAACAGCGGCAAGACTTGTACAAAAGGTTGGTTGCGGAACAGGTTCCGAACCGCGCTTTATGGGTAAAACTTGCGAAGATGCTCTATATTCCAGGAATTGCTCACGGAGCGCCATCTTCGTCTCAAAGGCGGACAGCGCCGGCCTAGTGACTCGTTTCACCCGATAAGGGCCTTCCCACTTCAAGTCCAACTTGTTGGAATTCTTGGCGGACTGAACGCGCCAAGAACAAGGTCGCCTTCCTCGAGCTTCCGGCATTAACTTTGCGGCTATGGTAGCGGTGCAAAGCTTGCTGGTAACGAGCAGCTCGTCAAAGAGCTGAAGACGATCCTCCTCGAGGAGCAGCGCGTCATCTTGTCGCAGCTGCTCTTGCTCAAGCTCGTCATAAGCGAGCACTCGAGGTGACTCGTATACGAGTTCCGTGGGGAGAACTGCCTCTGCTCCGTAGACTAGAGCGAAAGGTGTCTGACCAGTGGCTCGATTTGGCGTTGTCCTGATTGACCAAAGAACCACCGGCAGCTCCGCGATCCAGTTTCTTCCGCACTTGCGCAGCTTGTCGAAAGTTCGGGTCTTGAGTCCCTGCAGCACTTCAGCGTTTGCTCTCTCTGCTTGACCGTTGCTTCTCAGATGAGCAACAGAAGCAAAGCAGATATTGGCGCCAAGATCTTGGGCGTACTGCATGAAGGTGCGGCTCGTGAACTGTGTGCCGTTGTTGGTGATGATCCTGTTAGGAATCCCAAAGCGCGCACAATTGACTGAAGAACTTGATCGCTGATGTCTTTGTCACCTTCCTCATGGTTCCACTTCCGGCCGCTTTGTGAACTTGTCGATTGCGGCGCATAAGTACTCAAAGCCCCGACAGCTTCGGGGAAGGGGCCGAGGATGTCGAGCCCCGCACCGAAAAAGGGCCGGGATAAAGGGATCGTCTGGAGAGCTTGAGCTGGTTGGTGTATCTGTTTGGAATGGAACCGCACGCTTCACACTTGGTTACTTGTGCGCTTGCATCTGGAGGGCTTCGCCGAAGAAACCTTGCCGGAAAGCTTTGCGGCAAGTGCTCTTGCGCCAATGTGGTGACCACATATGCCTCCATGTATCTCTGGCCAATGGCTTCGGCCCATCTTTCGGCAAATACACTTCAATTTCACACCGTTGAGTCTTCTTCTGTACAGGATGTTGTCAACAAACTGGTACATACTTGACTGCCGGGCTACTTTTTCCGCTTCTTCTTGCTCTTCGGGAAGTTCTCCTCTCTGAAGGAAATGGACGATTTGCTGCGCCCATGTTGGAGCCTGTGGCTCGACAACAAGGACTAAAGGCTCACCTACCACTGTGGGAACATTAGCTTTCACGGCAAGAACCTGTGGTTCTGCCGGAGCTTGATGATCCCCGGCAAGCTTGCCGGAGCAAAGCTTGTCGGGAGCGTCTGCTTCAACGAAACAAACCACATGGTTTGTCGGAGCAGACTGCTCCTCAGTGATATTTGCATTGATTTTAGGGACCTTCTTGGCGGCGGCTCCAGGGAGCTCTGCCGGAAAGTAGTCGCCGGAAACCAATTTTCTCTTTTTGCTCTGCCCTGTTGATGGTGTTACGGTTGGCTGAGTCAGCTTGAGCACAAAAATTCCTGGTTCCACAGGTAACTTAAGTGCGACACATTTGGAGAGGCCATCAGCTATATCATTCTGGGCTCTTGGAACATGTTCCATTTGCAGGCCTTCAAAGTGCTCTTCTAGCTTTCTCACTTCATCGACGTAGGCCTCCATCAACGGACTCTGATAATCTTTATTTACTTGGCGGATGACAAGTTGCGAGTCCCCACTGACAATGAGCTTCTTGATCCCAAGGTCTACCGCAATCCTGAGACCGGCAAGCAAACCTTCATACTCTGCAGTATTATTTGTTGCTTGTTCCTTGGGAAAGTGCATCTGGACTATGTACTTGAGGTGCTCTCCGGTGGGTGCGATAAGCAGCACTCCGGCACCGGCGCATTGAAGCGGGAAAGCACCATCAAAGTACATCAGCCACTCTTTATTTGCCTCCTTGACGGGGATGCTTGTTTCTGGAATTTCTTCATCTTGCGTTGGCGTCCATTCAGCTATAAATTCTGCCAATGCTCTGCTTTGGATAGTTGAAGTGCTTTCAAACTTGAGACCAAAGCTTGACAGTTCTAGTGCCCACTCGACAATTCTGCCTGTTGCTTCTGGATTTTGCAATATCCTCTTCAGCGGAAAGCGAGTGACAACTGTTATCTCATGTGCTTGGAAGTAATGGCGCAGCTTTCTCGAGGCCATGAGGAGGCCGAAAAGCAACTTCTGCACACCAGAGTACCTTGACCTCGCCCCCTGCAGAAGGGAACTGACAAAGAAGACTGGGCGCTGCACCATCTTTTTCTGTATCTTGTCGCAACCCTGCGCTGATCTGTCCTTGTCGGGACCAGAGCTTGACGGCGAAGCCTCCTGCTTGTCGCTGGACGCACCTGCCTTGGTTGCCGGCTCATCATCCGCCTCCCTCTCCGCTACTAACGCAGCACTAACCACTTGATTGGTTGCCGCTATATACAGCAGCAACTTCTCTTGTGGCCTAGGTGCGACAAGTATTGGAGTGGAGGGCAGGTATCTCTTCAAGTCCTGCAGCGCAGCCTCCGCTTCGGGAGTCCATTTCATTGGACCTGCCTTTTTCAAAATCTTGAAAAACGGCAGGGCGCGCTCTATAGACTTAGAAATAAACCTGCTGAGAGCAGCCACGCAACCGGCAAGCCTTCTGACATCCTTGACGTGCTTTGGTGCTTCAATCTGCTCAATGGCCTTGATCTTGTCGGGATTGGCTTCAATTCCCCGCTGAGACACAAAGAACCCGAGAAGCTTGCCGGAAGGGACTCCAAACACGCACTTCTCGGGGTTGAGCTTGAGGTTGATCTTGCGCAGATTTGCAAACGTCTCATCCAAATCTTGAACTAGAGTTACTTTGTCCTTGCTCTTGACCACTATGTCATCCATGTAGGCTTCTACATTTCTGTGTATCTGTGGCTCAAAGGCATCATGGACTATTCTTGCAAAGGTTGAACCAGCATTCTTTAAACCGAAAGGCATCCGTATGAAGCAGTACGTGCCACATGGTGTAATGAATGCGGTTTTCTCTTCATCCTCTTCTGCCATGAAGATCTGATGATATCCTGAATATGCATCAAGAAATGAAAGCAGATCACATCCAGTCGTGGAGTCAACAATCTGGTCAATACGTGGCAAGGGAAAGGGGTCTTTGGGACAAGCTTTATTAACATCTGTAAAGTCAATACAAAGTCTCCATTTCCCATTGGCCTTGCGTACAACTACCGGATTGGCCAACCACGTGGGATGGAGTACTCCTCCACAAGGCCCGCTGCTTCCAACTTCTTGATTTCTTCCGCTATGAACTCTTGGCGCCCACTTTGCCTGTTTCCTAACTTTTGCTTGACGGGCGCGCGTGAGGACAGACAGCTAGGTGGTGCTCAATTACTTCCACAGGAACACCGGGATGTCGATGGTTGCCATGCAAACACATCGACATTCGCCCGCAGGAAAGCAACGAGCTCGCCTTCCTATTTAGGGTCAAGCGTGGAATTGATGGTGAAGGTACCACCAGTGCCGTCCTCCTTGGCGGGCACCTTCTTGGTCTGAGGTGGAGCTGCCATCGTCTTCTTGCACTTGCCGGTGGAGCTCGATGGTGCGTCCTCGACGGTAGCGCAGCACCAAGAGGTGCGCTTGCCGGAGTGGGCATCGAGCTCTTGCCGGACTTGGTGGTCTTCTTCTTCCCCGGAGCTTCAGCGGCAATTAGTTTGCTATCCGTCGCGGCTGCATCCCGTAAATCTTGTCGGCGCAGATAAGCGCATCCTTCTTGTCGCCATGGACAGAAATGACGCTTAGCGGGCCGGGCATCTTGAGTAGGTTGTAAGCATAATGAGAGGCGGCCATGAACTTGGCGAGTGTTGGACGGCCAAGTATGCCATTGTAGGGCAATGGGAAATCGGCAACGTCAAACGTGACCCTCTCAGTTCTGAAGTTGAGCTCGCTGCCAAATGTTACCGGCAACGTGATCTTCCCTTTGGGCTTGCTCCTTCCTGGGTTGATTCCTTGGAAAGTACCAGTTTCTTCGAGCTCGCTGTCAGGGATTTGAAGCTTATGGAGCACTGCAGAGGAGATCAGGTTGAGGCCGGCCCCGCCATCAACCAACATCTTTGTGACCTTGAGGTTGCGGATGGTTGGTGAGACCAACATCGGCAAGCACCCGACCGCAGTGATGCGATCAGGGTGGTCCTCAATGTCAAAGATGATGGGCGTGCTGGACCATTTCAGAGGTTTGCGCGACTCTATGGATGGTTCTGCTGCATTAACCTCACGCATCCATTGCTTGAGTTTGCGGTGCGAGGTATGCAGAGAAGCACCACCGTCAACGCAAAGGACCTCCGCTGCCTTCGAAACTCCTGCTCATCAGCTTCATCGCCTTCCATGTCTTCGCCATCTTCATCTTCGCCTTCTTCGTTGTCGCGGCCGCGGGAGGTCTGTCTCCTTGCCGCTGCTTGGCCTTGCCACAAGGCGTCCTCCCGACCGGGTCTCTTCTTACTTATCGCACCTGCACCTTCCTGGGCCTTCTCCTTGTCTCGCCGCTCGATTCAGCTCTCAGAGCTCAACAAGCTGCTCAACTTTCTTGCAGCTCGGAGATCGTGGCCCTTGGTGCGGTGGATCTTACAAGATCGCTTGTTGAGCTGTCGGGCTTATCGGCGGCCGCCACAGCTTGGCGGTCGGTGTCGTGGCAACCTCCTTGCCGGAGCCGCTAGCCTTAGCCTTGCCGGCGCCACCTCCGCTGCGGACTGCTCGACAACTAGTACTTCTTGGTTTTTCTTCTTTACGTTGTTTAGCCGCCGCTCTTCCTTGCCGGGCGGTCTCCTCACTATCGACTCTGCTCCCACATTCTCTCCGGGAGCCTTCTTCCTTCTTCAGCAGGCACACTTGTCGGCCAGGCGTGAGCTCACGACGTCTTTCACTTTGCACATCGCCATCTCCTCCTCATCCTGCGGTTTCGCACATTCTGATGAAATGCACTGATCACCGCGGCAGGGTGGACATCTGGGATGTTGTAATGCACACGGCTGAATCTCTGGATGAATTTGCGCAGGGACTCTCCTTCCTTCTGGGCGAGTAGGTGAAGGTCACTCTCTTGGCCATGAGGCTTGTGGCCGCCTGTGAAGGCGCCGACAAACTGGTGGCATAAATCCGCCCAAGAAGAAATAGAGCTGTCCGGCAAGTGCATGAGCCAAGACCTGACGTTTGGCTTGAGTACCAGAGGGAAATAGTTGGCGAGGATCTTGTCATCTCGTCCCCCCGCAGCCTGCACCGCGATGGTGTAGATGCTGAGGAACTCCGATGGGTGTGTCCTGCCATCATACTTCTCCGGCACATCTGGCTTGAAGTTTTTCTTGTCGGGCCACGGACTTGCCGCAGCTCACGAGTGAACGCAGGACAACCTATCACAGACGGCAAGTCGCTGGTTCCCCGGCGCATGCATATCAACAATGGGCCCGGCGCTGGTCGGATTGACGACGCGCTTCTTCGGCGCCGATACGGGTTCGAAGCGTCTTCTTCTTGCCGTTCTCGAAGAACTTGGCGCTGGTCGCGACGAGCTCATGGATCCGGCGACGCCGTGGAGTCGCTGTCGAGGTGGATCCGGCGAGTCGGCGATCTTGGCCTTCGAAGGGGAGTGTACGGTGGCTGCACCCCATAAGTCTCGCCGCCATCGCTCGTGCCTTGTTGCCTTGCCGTGGCTGCGAGGCGCTTAGTTGCCGCGGGACGCCGCCGTTGGCAAAGCCGATGAAGCTCGATTGTAGCCTCCATTCGCCGACCTTGTCGGCCGCTGGAGGGTAGTCTAGAAGTAGCTGGGCTCGCCAAGGCTTCGCTGGTGTGGTGGGTGGCAATGGCATACGAGCGAGGAACGGGATGTGCTCGGACTCCTAACCAAGTTAGGAGGAGCAGCATCCCGCTCAAGCGACCGTACTCCACTCGTACCGGCATGCGGGTGTGCATGCGGGTCTCGAGGGCCTCTGGATCCCCCAGCTTGGCCTTGATCCAACGAGCGTATGGTGCCGCGAGCATCATGACGCTGTCGGTCCCGCGCCTCGAGAAGGACGCTGTGCGGACTCGGACGCCGACGCCGCGCTGCCTTGTCCTTGACCTGGCGGCGCTAGGGCTCTCTCGACGACGCCTGCTCTCCGCCAGCGTTCCCCCACCACCGACAGCTCCGGTGGTGGTGGGTTCGACGCGACGGCTCTGCTGCTGTCGAAGACTTCTTCTTCGCCATGTTGACGAAGATGTTGATGAAGAAAACTGCTCGTGTGAACGCCGGATCGGGTTCACACAGCCTCGACGCCCCCTACCTGGTGCGCCAAAGATGTTGGGGAAGCTGATGGTGGCCCGCGAACACCTATGGGACCGGGGTCCCTTGTGGTTTGGAGGGGGCGGAGATTGCACAAAGAGCGGATCGAAACGATGCACACGAGCAGATTTACCCAGCTTCGGAGCTCTCCGGAGATATAACACTCCTACTGCTGCTTTGTGGATTATATTGTGTTCTTGCTAGGGAGCAATGGGAGCTTCCCAACCTAGCTTGAGTGTGGTCTTGTATGAGTAGAGTGAACTAAGCCGGAGCTGAACCGAACCCTTTCTACGTTGCACCTGGGCCTCCTTTTATAGGCATAAGGGGTCACCACATGTGGCAAGTAGACAAGGGTAAGATAGTAAAAACAGAGGTTGGTACACCGCTTTGTATAGTGTACAGTGATCTATACCTAACTCTGACGGCAAGGGACAAGAGCCATAAATGCCCGTCTCAGTCGCCTGAACAGTGTAACAGGGACCGTCAAGTGCGCCTCCGTTTGCCACGATGGTAGCCTGTCAGCGCCGCTTATCGCTGCTCCCCGCTGGCTGCACAGCCCGTCGACACGCGTGCTTGGGAGAGCCCCATGGAGACACGTTGGCGGATGAGCTGGAGCGGAGATGAAGAGAGGTCACTTGCCGCGGCGAGCACCTTGCCGCGGCAAGGTTCTTGTCGCGCTCGGGAGCTTGTCGCTCACCAAGCCTTCCCGGCAAGCTCCTCTTACCGGGGCCTTGTTTCCTTCGTGCCTTGAGTGGCCTTCCCGGCAAGCTCCTCTTGCCGGGGTCTTGATTACTTTGTTCTCGAATGGTTCCGAAGGAGCTGCTGAGGATCTTGGCGGTCACCAAGCCAGCCCTGCCGCGGGGTGCTGCAACTGTCCGTGCATGAGTTCGGGATACTAGGGTACCCCTACTCTAGTACACCGACAGTTGGTACATCTCCACGGGCATTACGCCCATAAAATGTTGGAGAGCTCGTGGTCCCTCCGGATTAAACTCCCACAGGCGGAGGGGGCGATGATTGCAGGGCAAGGTACGACGAATCAGCATGACCTGCGCTACTACGACCATATTGATCTCTCTCTCTCTCGGAGGTCTCGAATACGGCCCTGCAACAAAGGTACATCCTTGGACGGTCCCCAGTCGAGCCCTTTATTGACCCATGACGCCCGCCGCAGTGGAGGACCCGAGCGGAAGGCAGGTGGCGCCACCCATTTGTTGCCCCTGGGAGCGGTGATATAAAACCACTCTTGTTGCCATAGATTGACCTCCTCTTGAAAAGAGCCCTCGGGCCAGGGAGCGTCCGCATTCTTGCTTATAACAGCCCCTCCGCACTCTGCCTGATGCCCCTTGATCATCTTCGGCTCCACTTTGAAGGTCTTGAGCCACAATCCGAAGTGAGGGGTAATGCGGAGGAAGGCTTCACATAGGACAATGAATGACGAGATGTGGAGGATGGACTCCGGATCCAAGTCGTGGAATTCCAGCCCATAATAAAACATGAGCCCCCTCACGAAGGGGTCCGTCGGGAAGCCTAAACCCCGAAGGAAGTGAGACACGAATACCACACTCTCACCAGGCTCGGGAGTGGGAATAACCTACCCTTGGGCAGGCAGCCTATGTGAAATTTCGCCGGTTAGATACCTGGCGTCTCTCAGCTTTAGCACATCTTCTTCCGTGACGGAGGAAGACATCCACCGGCCGTGTAGGTCGGAGCCGGACATCGTTGAATGTCCGAAGCACCTAAATCTGGAGCTTTGGGTGTTGGAACTCGAGGCGAGGGGCGGATTCGATTGAGATTAAAAGAAAGGAGCGGGCCTTGGTCTCGTTATAAAGAGGTTGAATACCAAGAGCCCTACCCGTGACCGTTCGGGGATCGCCTTCGATGGAGGAGGCGTGCCAACGGGCACGACTGGGTTACCCACGCCCGTATTGATGAGGATCCTAGAATAAAGGGGGCACGATCTCCGCTCTGATAAGACGTGCCGAAGTAACCGCCTCACTAAACGCGCTGAGGTGGAACAGTAAAAACAATTCGTATAAAGGCCTGGCCATGGTGTGATGTGACGCCGCGGAATATGTCAGCAGATCTGTGCAAAGGTTATTCTCTCTACGGTGGTATGTGGAACTTGTTTTGCAGAGCCGGACAGAATCCTTGTGTTCAAAATCCTCTATGAAGTATTCGGAGGAGGAACCCGCCTTGCAATGCCGAAGACAATATGCGCGCCGGACTCGTTGTCATTGAAGCCTGGTTCAGGGGCTACTGAGGGAGTCCTGGATTAGGGCGTGTCCGGATAGCCGAACTATCACCGTTGGCCGGACTCCTGGACTATGAAGATAGAAGATTGAAGACCTCGTCCCGTGTCCGGATGGGACTTTCCTTGGCGTGGAAGGCAAGCTTGGCGATACGGATATGTAGATCTCCTACCATTGTAACCGACTCTGTGTAACCCTAACCCTATCTGGTGTCTATATAAACTGGAGGGTTTTAGTCCGTAGGATGAAAAACAATCATACCATAGGCTAGCTTCTAGGGTTTAGCCTCTCTGATCTCGTGGTAGATCCACTCTTGTACTACCCATATCATCAATATTAATCAAGCAGGAGTAGGGTTTTACCTCCCTCGAGAGGGCCCGAACCTGGGTAAAAACATCGTGTCCCTTGTCTCCTGTTACCATCCGCCTAGACGCACAGTTCGGGACACCCTACCCGAGATCCACCGGTTTTGACACCGACAATCATGCATAGCAGAAGTGGCATCATCAATAACATGCGACATATCGGAACGAATAGCAGAAGCAGGTTTAGGTGTCGCTAGCTTACTCATAACAGAAGGTGAATCAAGTGCAGAGCTAGATGGCCGTTCCTTACCTCCACTAGTGGTTGAGGGATAAATTGTTGTCTTAGCGTCTTTCAAGTTCTTCATATTGTCCAGCAGATATAAATCCCAAGTGACTCAAAGAATAGAGCTATGCTCCCCAGCAACGGCGCCAGAAAAAGGTCTTGATAACCCACAAGTATAGGGGATCGCAACAGTTTTCGAGGGTAGAGTATTCAACCCAAATTTATTGATTCGACACAAGGGGAGCCAAAGAATATTCTCAAGTATTAGCAGCTGAGTTTTCAATTCAACCACACCTGGAAACTTAGTATCTGCAACAAAGTGTTTAGTAGCAAAGTAATATGATAGTGGTGGTAACGGTAACAAATGTTAAGACATCAAAAGTAATGTTTTTGGTATTTTTGTAGTGATTGTAACAGTAGCAACGGAAAAGTAAATAAGCGTAAACCAGTATATGGAAAACTCGTAGGCACCGAATCAGTGATGGATAATTATGTCGGATGAGGTTTATCATGTAACAATCATAACATGGGGTGACACAGAACTAGCTCCAGTTCATCTATGTAATGTAGGCATGTATTCCGTATATAGTCATACGTGCTTATCGAAAAGAACTTGCATGACATCTTTTGTCCTACCCTCCCGTGGCAGCGGGGTCCTATTGGAAACTAAGGGATATTAAGGCCTCCTTTTAATAAAGAACCGGAACAAAGCATTATCACATAGTGAATACATGAACTCCTCAAACTATGGTCATCACCGGGAGTGGTCCCGATTATTGTCACTTCGGGGTTGCCGGATCATAACACATAGTAGGTGACTATAGATTTGCAAGATAGGATCAAGAACACACATATATTCATGAAAACATAATAGGTTCAGATATGAAATCATGGCACTCGGGCCCTAGTGACAAGCATTAAGCATAGCAAAGCGAAGGATAGCTATTGACTTATTGGGAAACCCGCCTCCAATACATGCTTATCCCAGACCCCCACTTCTTGCTGAGGATGAAGGTGCCATGGGTGATAGCGCCAGCCATTCCCTCATTGAAAAGAAAGCGCAGGAGGCCCATAGCGAGTTACAATAGTGCCAGTTCTTGTACGGAAGGCCGTAATTCCGGATCTACTTACTGCAGCCCAGGACGGGCGTCGTCGTCTCTCAATCTCAGAACATAATGGATACTAGGGATCAAACCCTAACAAAACTAACTCGATTACATGATAAATCTCATCCAACCCATCACCGTCCAGCAAGCCTACGATGCAATTACTCACGCACGGCGGTGAGCATCATGAAATTGGTGATGGAGGATGGTTGATGATGACGACGGCGACGAATCCCCTCTCCGGAGCCCGTAACGGACTCCAGATCAGCCTCCCGAGAGATTAGGCCTTGCGGCGGCTCCGTGTCGTAAAACGCGATGAAACTTTCTCTCTGATTTTTTCCTCCCCAAAAGCCAATATATGGAGTTGGAGTTGGCATCGGAGGGCATCCAGGGGGCCCACGAGGTAGGGGGGCGCGCCCAGGGGGGAGGGGCGCGCCCCCACCCTCGTGGACAGGGAGTGGGCCCCCTGGTCTTCATCTTTGGCGAGGATTTTATATTATTTATTCTAAGATATTCCATGGAGTTTCAGGTCATTCCGAGAACTTTTGTTTTCTGCACATAAAACAACACCATGGCAATTTTGCTGAAAACAGCGTCAGTCCGGGTTAGTTCCATTCAAATCATACAAGTTAGAGTCCAAAACAAGGGCAAAAGTGTTTGGAAAAGTAGATACGACGGAGACGTATCAGATGCTAATGAAAATTATTATGAGAGAGGAACATATGCTTTTACATAACGCAATAATCTCAAGTTTCCTCTCTATGTGTTGAAATTTTTGAAGTTATGCTTGTTTTGCCTCCCTATGCTTGTTGATTCTTGCTCCCATAAATTATTTGCTCACAAAATCCCTATGCATAGGAAGTGGGTTAGACTTAAATGTGCTATTCATATGCTTCATGATGCTCTATTTATGTTTCAATCCTTATGTTTTATGCGAGCATCATTGAACTCATCATGCCTAGCTAAAAGGCATTAAAGAAAAGCGATTGTTGGGAGACAACCAAACACTTTTACCTACTATTTTTATGTGATCACATGATTATGCTACTGTAGTAATCATGTTTTATTGCTTCTGTTTTGTAACATCCCAAATTTTCCTATTTGGAATGTTTTACAATTATAGCTAAGCATCCTATGCATCCTGTTTGAATTTGGATACCATTTGAAGTTTCAGAGAGTTTTGAGTTTGAATTTGAATTCCAAACTTTGGCATGTGGGAAACAATTCCAAAACCAAGCCTGATAAATACTTGATCAAAAGTATGAGAGGAGCAAACATGACACTCCAAAAATATCAGAGGAAACAATGCCAAAAGAATTGGATTCAAATCTGAAATTTTATTTGAATTTGAAAAATGGATTTTCATAAAGTTTGATTTTGCCTTTGGAAAATGTTCAAATGAAAGGAATATTCCCCGATCATTTTGGTATATATATACCCTATATAAAATATTTATAGTTTAGGTTTTATTTTGTTTTTGGTTTTATTAAAAAATAAAGGAAAACCTTTTGGCGCCACCAGCCACCCAGCCCAGCCAGCACCGCTGCCCTCGGCCACCTCACAAGACCAGCCCACCAACCGCCCACTAGGCCACAGCCAGCCCAGCCGACCGCCGCGCCCCCTCGATCCCCTAGGATCCGGTCGACCGATCAAACCTCCCCTCTCTCCTCACCGACCCGTGGCCCCACCTCTCTTCTTCCCCTCGCCCACGAACGACCTCGCGGAGATCCGCGGATCCCAAGAATCTGGGATCCCGATCGCCTGATGCCCTTCCGCCTCACCGAGGCCCTGCTATATAAACCAAGCCCCCAGACCCCATTCCCCTTAGCCTCGCGGAGCCCTCTCCTCTCTCTCCCGGCACGCCGAGCCCGAGCTCACCTCGCCGCCAAAACCCTCGCCGCCGCCTGGTGCACCCCGACCTCCCAACACCACCGAACCTCCCCGAGCTCCTCAAGATCTCCCGCTGCCTCCCAGGCTCGCCGACGCCGAGCCCTCGAGCACTCCCCGCCGCCGACGCCGCCGAGTCCGTGAGTCCCGAATCCCTCCACTGCTAGATCCTAAACCTAGGGTTAGGATTAGAAGCCCCCGAAGGGGTAAGTTTTAGTTAGAAAACCGGACGGCCGAGCGGTTTATTTTTATTAGTTAGGTTTATTTTAGTTAGGCCGGTTCTGTTAGTTAAAACCCTAGGCCCACTTAGTCTATCTGACGCCTAGTGCATTGTTTAGGCCCATTAGGCCTTTTTCTTTTTATTTAGATTTTCTGTTTTAGCCGATTTGTTTCAAATTTCAAAAATGTATATCTTTTATTCTGTTTATTATTTTTGAGTGATTCTTTTTTTGTTGGATTGCAAATTTTATGTAGTTTCTGAAAAACATATATTTAGCTATGTTAAAAATAATTAAAAATGCTTTAATATTGTTTTAGTCAGAATAGCAAATCTGCTATAGTTTTAGTTAAAAAATTATTTTTGCATGATTCTTTTTGCAATCACTTTATTTTGATATTGCCAAACCCTAGAAATTAACTTTGGTATTTTAGGATTAATAAATAATTAATTCTAGGCAGAATCCTATTAACCCTAATTAATTGATTTGTTCCTGTTTTCTTAATTAATAAATTAGCAAATTAATTTATTTTTAACTTGTGATTAGTTATTCTAGGATAGTTTCTGTCACTCCATTAGGTGAACTTTTATTTATAATAAATAAAAGTTTTAAAATTATTTTCTTAATAGAAATTGGATTAGGCCTAAAGTGAGTTTTATAATAGCTATTTAATTAATTCTTTTTGCTCCTAGTTGCTTAGTTAATCCTTTTCTGTTAAGTTAACCTAAAACCATGATTAGGTTATGTTGAGGAATTTTTGTTATATAAAAACTATTTTTGCTATTGTTTGGAATAGGGAAAAACTTTGAATTTGATTTCTTTGAGTTTTCCTTTTGATTTGGTTTTGATTGTTTTGTTGTGTTATGTTATCTTTGTTATCTTGGGTGATCCTCTTGCTTTGTGCTTATTATGTTATTGTTTGTCTCGGTAGAGTTCCCGGAGTGCGAAGCTTGCTACTACGACTCTTTAGCTTACGAGGATCATCAGCAAGGCAAGTTTTGATCATGTTATTTCTATACCTATGTTTTTGTGCATTAGTAGTTGTCACCACCCCACCATTGCATGCAGTAGTGAAAATCTTGAAGTCATTAAACTTGAGTAGTATCATGTGGTAGGATGAACCAATCCCCTTGTTACCATGGCCCCGGGACGTAGTAGTTATTTTGCTATGCTCAGAGACGGATTTGTGGTGAGTGAAATCCATAAGCAAGATGTGAGAGTCAATGATGATGACAACCCATGGACTACAATGATCAAGATGGACTTCGGAAAATCACTACTGGGTGGAGGACGGTTGACGGGCACCCTGGAGCACCCAGTGGTGGCCGGGATGCATGGAGAAGCGCCATGACATCCTCAAGGAAAGCTTCACCCAGCCACGAAGAGAAGGATGGATGCCCCATGACCGAAGCTTACTGTGCAGCCGCAAGCCATTATGGGCTCGCTGGGTTGACCCTTGTAGTGAAGCTGGCTGGACGGTACTACGAGAAGTAGACGAACGGTAGGGTTGGATGGGTACCGCAAAGGCGTAAGAACTCTTTGGAAGACCTGTTTATTCGTCCCGTCTTCAAACACCATGAAGTGCGAAGACTTTAAAGGAGGGAATGATTCTTGCGGGGAAAGTGCGCAAACCTCTGCAGAGTGTTATAACCTAATCGATTAGCCGTGTCCCCGGTTACGGACATTTGAGCATCTGGACCTTGGAAGTATTCGGATATCTCAACACTTAACTCTAATGAATTAATTTGATTGGGTTTATGACTTAATAATAATTTGGGAACGAGATATTGGTTGGCGGAACCATCTCAATAACTACCAACAATTTGTAGTAATTTGCAAATAAGTCCACTGTAGTAGGATAAAATTGGCTTTACGCAAAAATGATGAAACTTAGAGCTCCACAGCCAAAAATGCATATAGTGTTAGAAACTTTATTATTGTTATTCTTCTTGACTTGCCACTTATTCCAAAAGCTGATTCTACATGGCTGCAACGTATTATGTTGCGTAGATATATTCGATCAGAGTGAGGCTACGCCCGCGCTTGGCGATTGCCCTTTGAGTCGGATGGACTCGCTTTACCTCGACGCTCAAGCAGCATTTTAGTTTATTTCTCATGAGTTGGCCTTGAGCCGAATTTATTCCCTTGTAATAAAGACTCTATATGAGAATCGATTAATGATATTCAGGTGTGATTTAACTTTGATTACTTTATCGATGTAATGTGAGTACCAAAGATGATCTTGGGATGGCATGCATACGTAGATTTGACCGATTTTGGGTCAGTTCGCATGAGATGGTATCGAGCACACGCTGACCGTAGGATCGTAACCCCTAGGATCGGAAAGCCATAAGCAGAGACCATTTACTTTAAACCCCTTTCATTCTATATTCTTCCCTAATCTATTCTGACTCTTCTCTCCTTTGCAACATTCTAGATGGCCGTCGAGTTCACCCCAGTTTTGCTACCGGAGTTCTGCCAGCCCGATGAGACGATGCCCTTCGGAAGGAAGCTGGTCCAGATGGTGAAGCTGCTGAAGATTGCTCGCCCTCGATCACCGGAAACCCACTAATGCACTTCCGACGGACACCCGCTTCAGATTGAGGTGCATATCCTGTGGAGGACCTTTGGAGGACGACGGAGCCTATCAACTTTGAGTTCACCGAGTTCAACTGGATCATCGGAAGAGACGTGGCGATCTACCGAGCACTTGGACATCTCCGAGAGGAGTACAGACCGAGCTCGATCACTCGGACTCGCCATGGTTTCTCGCAGGCAAGGAATGGAGATATCATCCGCACCATCGAGGACGATTCCACCTCTCGTACATTCAGGACTTGGAGTGTCTTCTCGGGACACGGAGATTCAGCTCGCCGTAACTCAAGACACACTGGAAGCTTTTGTTCCGCGAATCGAATGGAGGAGAAGGCTCGCAGACTTCCTTGGCTATGAGGAAGAAATCACGGACTTCATGGAGATAGTCGACGACCTGAAGATGAAGCTTGCCGCGATTGAGGAAAAGATGGACTTGGGAGAGGACCTTTACCCGAGTGGAGATGAAGCACCCCTCGTGAGCAATGATCAGGATTTTGAGGGGAGTACCACCGAAGGAAACCCCAAGAGGAGGCGCCACTGATGAAGACTTTTAGCCGACCACCATGTTATCTTTTACTTTTTCGTCGATCAGTTAGGCCGATGTTTTTCTTCGATTAGTCATGAGCTTTTGTAATCGAGTTTGAACCATGTTTGAGTGGAATGAATAAATGTTTGGTGTGTTATGATTGTGCATTCATATGGGTAGTGTTATTTCTCATAGACCATTGTTCTATTCTAAATTTCTCATCCACTCCAAAACACCAGATGCCTCCGAGACGTGACACTGGTTTCCCGCCGGAGCTCACCCAGCTGCTCCAACAGCAGAATGCACTGATGCAGCTCCTGATTCAGAATCAGAACAACCCCGCCAACAATCCACCGCCACCACCACCCACTGTGGACAACTTGACACGATTTCTAAGGTTGAATCCGCCAGTGTTCTCTAGTAGCACTGAGCCGATTGTGGCTGACGACTGGCTCCGCAAGATTGGAAGAGAGCTAGTCACCGTTGGATGCACTGATGCTGAGAAGGTGCGCTTTGCCGCGCATCAACTGGATGGACCTGCAGCTTCATGGTGGGAGAATTACACCGCCACTTTTCCCTTGGGTGGCATCACTTGGGATCAATTCCAGCAGGCCTTCAGACCGCTCATGTCTCATCTGGAGCCATGAGTCTCAAGAAGCGTGAGTTCAAACTTGCGCCAGGGAATCGTCTTGTGGCACAAGACGTGGAGGAATTCAGCAAGCTTGCCCGCTATGCCCCGATGATGTGGCCACCGATGCCGCCAAGCGTGAGAAGTTCTGGAGGGACTCAATGATGAATTGAGCATGCAGCTTATTGTGGCTACTTTCAACAACTACCAGAGCTGGTAGACAAGGCCACCATCCCGAAGGCAAGCAGCAGCAGATAGAAAGCCGCAAGAGGAAGTACAGCCAGGGAAGCACAATTCAGAGCTCAGCAAGCCCCGCTATGCACCGTACTCAGAGGGCACATCCATCACAACCATGGAGGTCATAACCATGGTGGAAATGGAAACAACCGCAGCCAGACAACAAGTCAGGCCATGGCAATGGCAATGGCAATGGTAATGGAAATCAGCACCGTTCTGCCCGGCTCAAGGATCTGAGCCACATCACCGCTTCAAGTGCCGAAGACAGGCACTACGCCACCGACGCCCGGAGGCCAAGCAGAGGAACGGAATGGCAATGGAGGCTCAAATAAGAAGCCCAATCCTTTCCCTCGTGCTCAAGTGAATCACATCGACGTGGAGAACGCCTACGATCAACCGCATAATCGTGGTTGGTAAGTTTTATTGAATTCACGCTCAGTTTTGGTTCTGCTTGATTCGGTGCAACGATTCATTCATATCAAGGGTAGTTGTGGATAAGTACGGATTACGACTAGAACCCTTAGAAGCCCCCTCCGCGTCGGTTCGCAGAGGAGAAATGATGGCAGGTTTAAGCTGTCCCGCAAACCTCAACATCGGAACCACAAATTTCCGTAGAACTCATAGTGTTGGAAACTCAGACCTTGGATGTAATCCTAGGCATGGATTGGTTGTCAAAGTATGAAGGGAACATTGACTGTGCAAGAAGTCTATTCTGCTCACCACCCCGGAGCGTAAGAGGATCAAGTATGTAGCCAGCACAGCCAGATGAAGAATCAGTGCATTCCCTCACGGGAGTTGTTCAGAGGAAGTGCCCAGTGCAAGAATTTCCGATGTGTTCCCGGAGGAATTACCAGAATGCCACCGGACGAGACATTGAGTTTCGATCGAGTTATTGCCCCAAGACAGCCCCAATATCCAAGAGACCTTATCGGATGCCACCGAATGAGTTGAAAGAGATCAAGGAACAAATAAATGAGTTATTGGAGAAAGGATATATTCGCCCAAGCTCATCACCTTGGGGAGCCCCAGCTTTTTGGTAGAGAAGAAGGATGGAAGCTTGAGGATGGTTGTGGATTACCGTGCATTGAACGAAGTAACCATCAAGAACAAGTACCTCCGCCCATGATCAATGACTTGTTTGATCAGCTTGTTGGAGCCAAGGTATTCTCTAAGATCGATCTTCGATCGGGTATCATCAATTGAAAATTCGTGAAAAGGATATACCCAAAACAGCATTCACTACTGTGTATGGTTTATACGAGTATACCGTCATGTCATTTGATTGACTAATGCTCCTGCATACTTCATGAATTTGATGAACAAGGTATTCATGGAGTACTTGGACAAGTTTGTCGTGGTGTTCATCGATGACATATTGATATTCTCCAAGAGCGAGGAAGAGAATAAGGAACATTTGCGCCTAGTTCGAGAAACTTCGAGAACATCACCGTATGCCAAATTCAGCAAATGTGAATTTTGGTTGAAGGAAGTTGGATTCCTCGGACATGTTATTTCAGGAGAAGGAATAGCAGTTGATCCCGCCAAGGTTGAATCACCACCGAATGGCAGTCACCCACCTCACCAAGGAGATCCGCAGTTTTCTCGGACTTGCAGGATATTATCGGAGGTTCATTGAGAACTTCGAAGATTGCCAAGCCCATGACCGAGCTGTTGAAGAAGGAAGCCAAGTATGTTTGGACCGAGGAATGTGAGGCCAGTTTTCAGGAATTGAAGAAACGGTTGGTCACAGCTCCAAGATTGATATTGCGGACATACATAAGGAATACCAGGTCTATTAGACGCTTCTCGTCAAGGACTCGGAGGAGTATTGATGCAGGAAGGTAAGGTTGTAGCTTATGCCTCCGCACAGCTACGGCCTCATGAGATGAATTATGCCACGCATGATTTGGAGTTAGCAAATGTAGTGCATGCACTCAAGACCAGGAGACATTTCCTCATTGGAAATCGCTGTGATGTCTATACGGATCACAAGAGTCTGAAGTATATCTTCACGCAGAAGGAATTGAACCTCGTGCAGAGGAGATGGCTAGAGTTGATAAAGGACTATGACATGAGGCTGCATTACCACCCCGTAAAGCCAATGTTGTAGCAGATGCTTTGAGCCGTAAGAGTTATGTGAAT
Source organism: Aegilops longissima (assembly GCA_021605205.1). Lineage (NCBI taxonomy): Eukaryota > Viridiplantae > Streptophyta > Magnoliopsida > Poales > Poaceae > Aegilops > Aegilops longissima. The sequence continues at coordinate 480,610,522 of CM038681.1, read as the reverse complement.
ACTCTTACCGCAGGAGGATTACCCAGAGTTGGTCGATGACCTCGAGATCTCCGATCGGAGATAGTTCCAAAGGATTTGTTGCAACCACGAAGTTCAGTCCACCTTGACCGAAAGGATTCGTGAAGCCCGAAGTCGGACAAGGAAATCGATGAGATTAAGCAAAAGATGGAGGATGGAAAAGCTAAAGGATTCGAAAGGATGAACATGGAACTATATGGTTTGAGGATCGATTTATGTGCCCAATGATCCCGAGCTCAGAAGCTAATTCTTCAGAAGCTCATGATTCCCAGACTCAATTCACCCCGCAACACCAAGATGTACCTGGATTTGAAGCAAAGTTTCGTGGATGGTATGAAGAAGGACATTGCCGAATACGTAGCCGTATGCGATGTTTGCCAACGTAAAGGCAGAACATCGGGCCAGCAGGGTTACTTCAACCTTTGCCGATTCCCGATTGGAAATGGGAGAAACTTGGTATGGATTTCATCACAGATTACCCAGACCCGCCAAAGTTACGATTCTATCTGGGTAGTAGTTGATCGCTTGACTAAGGTAGCTCACTTCATTCCCGTGAAGACTACCTATACCAGTGCCAAGTTGGCCAAGATATACATGACCAGGATCGATGTGTCGCATGGAGTTCCGAGGAAAATCGTGTCGGATAGAGGAACACAATTTACCTCAAAGTTTTGGAAGCAATTGCATGAAACTTTGGGTACGAGGCTGGAATTCAGTACAGCTTTTCATCCGCAGACAGATGGACAGACCGAGAGAGTCAATCAGATTCTGGAGGACATGTTGAGAGCTTGTGTGCTAGACTATGGGTCTAGCTGGGATGATAACTTGCCTTACGCAGAGTTCTCATACAACAACAGATTATCGATCCATCAAGATGGCCCCTTCAAGCTCTATACGGAAGGAGGTGTAGAACACCATTGCTGTGGGATAGTGTTGGAGATCAATCACTTTTCGGTTCCGATCTTATCAAGGATTCCGAAGAGAAAGTCAAGCTGATTCGAGACCGGCTCAAGATAGCACAGTCACGACAGAAGAGTTATGCCGACAGTAAGCGCAAGGAGGTGACTTACGAAGTGGGAGACCGAGCATATCTTCGTGTATCTCCACTTCGTGGAATCAAGAGGTTTGGAGTCAAGGGAAAGTTAGCACCCCGATTCATTGGCCCCTACAAAATCCTCGAACGTCGTGGAGAAGTTGCATACAAGTTGGAATTGCGGAAGGATTGTCCGGAGTTCATGATGTTTTCCACGCTTCTCGCTTGAAGAAGTGCCATGCGACATGGCCGATGTTCCGTTGAGAGACACAAGGTGCCCTAGAGGCCATACAGCTTGACAAAGATTTGACTTACAAGGAGAAACCCGCAAAATTCTCGAGACTGCAAGCAGAGTCACCCGCAGAAAGTTATCAAGTTTTGCAAGGTGCTGTGGAGTCACCACACCGAGGAAGAAGCCACTGGGAACGCCAAGAAGATCTTCGCCGAGACCATCCGCACCTATTTGTTAGCCAACCCAATCTCGAGGGCTAGATTCACCTTAAGGTGGTAGGTTTGTAACATCCCAAATTTTCCTATTTGGAATGTTTTACAATTATAGCTAAGCATCCTATGCATCCTGTTTGAATTTGGATACCATTTGAAGTTTCAGAGAGTTTTGAGTTTGAATTTGAATTCCAAACTTTGGCATGTGGGAAACAATTCCAAAACCAAGCCTGATAAATACTTGATCAAAAGTATGAGAGGAGCAAACATGACACTCCAAAAATATCAGAGGAAACAATGCCAAAAGAATTGGATTCAAATCTGAAATTTTATTTGAATTTGAAAAATGGATTTTCTTAAAGTTTGATTTTGCCTTTGGAAAATGTTCAAATGAAAGGAATATTCCCCGATCATTTTGGTATATATATACCCTATATAAAATATTTATAGTTTAGGTTTTATTTTGTTTTGGTTTTATTAAAAAATAAAGGAAAACCTTTTCGGCGCCACCAGCCACCCAGCCCAGCCAAAGACCGCGCCCTCGGCCACCCACAAGACCAGCCCACCAACCCGCCCACTAGGCCACAGTGCCAGCCCAGCCGACCGCCGCGCACCCCTCGCCTCGATCCCCTAGGATCCGGTCGACCGATCAAACCTCCCCTCTCTCCCTCACCGACCCGTGGCCCCACCCTCTCTTCTTCCCCTCGCCCACGAACGACCTCATGGGAGATCCGCGGATCCCAAGAACTGGGATCCCGATCGCCTGATGCCCTTCCGCCTCACCGAGGCCCCGCTATATAAACCAAGCCCCCGCACCCCATTCCCCTTAGCCTCACGGAGCCCTCTCCTCTCTCTCCCGCAGCACGCCGAGCCCGAGCTCACCTCACGCCAAAACCCTCGCCGTCGCCGCCTGGTGCACCCCGACCTCCCAACACCACCAACCTCCCCGAGCTCCCAGATCTCCCGTGCCTCCCTTAGCTCGCCGACGCTCGAGCCCTCGAGCACTCCCGCCGCGCCGCCCGACGTCGCCGGAGTCCGTGAGTCCCTAATCCCTCCACTGCTAGATCCTAAACCTAGGGTTAGGATTAGAAGCCCCCGAAGGGGTAAGTTTTAGTTAGAAAACCGGACGGCCGAGCGGTTTATTTTTATTAGTTAGGTTTATTTTAGTTAGGCCGGTTCTGTTAGTTAAAACCCTAGGCCCACTTAGTCTATCTGACGCCTAGTGCATTGTTTAGGCCCATTAGGCCTTTTTCTTTTTATTTAGATTTTCTGTTTTAGCCGATTTGTTTCAAATTTCAAAAATGTATATCTTTTATTCTGTTTATTATTTTTGAGTGATTCTTTTTTTGTTGGATTGCAAATTTTATGTAGTTTCTGAAAAACATATATTTAGCTATGTTAAAATAATTAAAATGCTTTAATATTGTTTTAGTCAGAATAGCAAATCTGCTATAGTTTTAGTTAAAAAATTATTTTTGCATGATTCTTTTTGCAATCACTTTATTTTGATATTGCCAAACCCTAGAAATTAACTTTGGTATTTTAGGATTAATAAATAATTAATTCTAGGCAGAATCCTATTAACCCTAATTAATTGATTTGTTCCTGTTTTCTTAATTAATAAATTAGCAAATTAATTTATTTTTAACTTGTGATTAGTTATTCTAGGATAGTTTCTGTCACTCCGTTAGGTGAACTTTTATTTATAATAAATAAAAGTTTTAAAATTATTTTCTTAATAGAAATTGGATTAGGCCTAAAGTGAGTTTTATAATAGCTATTTAATTAATTCTTTTTGCTCCTAGTTGCTTAGTTAATCCTTTTCGTTAAGTTAACCTAAAACCATGATTAGGTTATGTTGAGGAATTTTGTTATATAAAACTATTTTTGCTATTGTTTGGAATAGGGAAAACTTTGAATTTGATTTCTTTGAGTTTTCCTTTTGATTTGGTTTTGATTGTTTTGTTGTGTTATGTTATCTTTGTTATCTTGGGTGATCCTCTTGCTTTGTGCTTATTATGTTATTGTTTGTCTCGGTAGAGTTCCCGGAGTGCGAAGCTTGCTACTACGACTTTTTAGCTTACGAGGATCATCAAGAAGGCAAGTTTTGATCATGTTATTTCTATACCTATGTTTTTGTGCATTAGTAGTTGTCACCACCCCACCATTGCATGCAGTAGTGAAAATCTTGAAGTCATTAAACTTGAGTAGTATCATGTGGTAGGATGAACCAATCCCCTTGTTACCATGGCCCCGGGACGTAGTAGTTATTTTGCTATGCTCAGAGACGGATTTGTGGTGAGTGAAATCCATAAGCAAGATGTGAGAGTCAATGATGATGACAACCCATGGACTACAATGATCAAGATGGACTTCGAAAATCACTACTGGGTGGAGGATTGTTGACGGGCACCTGAGCACCCAAGGTGGCCGGGATGCATGGAGAAGCGCCATGACATCCTCGGAAAGCTTCACCCAGCCACGAAGAGAAGGATGGATGCCCCATGACCGAAGCTTACTCAGCAGCCGCAAGCCATTATGGGCTCTGGCTGGGTTGACCTTGTAGTGAAGCTGGCTGGGCGGTACTACGAGAAGTAGACGAACGGTAGGGTTGGATGGGTACCGCAAAGGGCCGAAGAACTCTTTGGAAGACCCTGTTTATTCGTCCCGCCTTCAAACACCATGAAGTGCTAAGACTTTAAAGGAGGGAATGATTCTTGCGGGAAAGTCGCAAACCTCTGCAGAGTGTTATAACCTAATCGATTAGCCGTGTCCCCGGTTACGGACATTTGAGCATCTGGACCTTGGAAGTATTCGGATATCTCAACACTTAACTCTAATGAATTAATTTGATTGGGTTTATGACTTAATAATAATTTGGGAACGAGATATTGGTTGGCGGAACCATCTCAATAACTACCAACAATTTGTAGTAATTTGCAAATAAGTCCACTGTAGTAGGATAAAATTGGCTTTACGCAAAAATGATGAAACTTAGAGCTCCACAGCCAAAAATGCATATAGTGTTAGAAACTTTATTATTGTTATTCTTCTTGACTTGCCAGCTTATTCCAAAAGCTGACCTACATGGCTGCAACGTATTATGTTGCAGAGATATATTCCGATCAGGAGTGAGGCTACGCTCCGCGCTTGGCGATTGCCCTTTGAGTCGGATGGACTCGCTTTACCTCGACGCCGCAGCATTTTAGTTTATTTCTCATGAGTTGGCCTTGAGCCAATTTATTCCCTTGTAATAAAGACTCTATATGAGAATCGATTAATGATATTCAGGTGTGATTTAACTTTGATTACTTTATCGATGTAATGTGAGTACCAAAGATGATCTTGGGATGGTATGCATACGTAGATTTGACCGATTTTGGGTCAGGTCGCTACATGTTTCAATAAATGCCAAGTAAAGCCTTTGGGATATTTTGGATGATAGTTGACTTGAATCCGTGCAAAAATAGAAACTTTTGCTTCCATAAATAGAATTGTTTAAATTCACTGGAACGTGATAAAATTCTGAAATTTTTACAGATGATTGATATGAAAATTCTCTACGTTTCCCTATTTTTCTCAGAATTTTTGGAGTAGCAGAAGTATGGTTATTCTGCAGATCATTACAGATTGTTCTGTTTTTGATAGATTCTGTTTATGATGCATAGTTTGCTTGTTTTCTAGTTTCTATGGCTTATATTGCTCAATATAAATTATGGAAATGATGTGCTACAGTAGGCATTGTGTGGAAACAATTATGAATCTTGTCTTTGATAGTGCCAAAATGAAATGGTTTTGCTCTTTATCATACTAACCTATCTCACGAAGTTCCATTAAAAAGTGTGATTGAAGTTTTCAAGTTTTGGGTGAGATGTTGATATGTGGAGAATAAGGAGTGAGAAGACCCTAAGCTTGGGGATGCCCCGGAAGGCATACCCTCTTTCGTCTCCAACATTATCGGTAACCTTACTTGAGGCTATATTTTTACTCGTCACATGATATGAGTTTTACTTGGAGTGTCAATTTATATCGTTCGGATTTGCATGATGCTATCTATAATAATGTTTTGCATCATTTACTTCAATAAAAATGTCAAGGATAGCCTTCACCATGCTTATTTTGCAAGTATACATGTTGTTGTTTCAAAACAAAGAGTTTACCGCTGCTGCAAAAATTCCCTAGAAAAGTCAGAATGTGATAAATGTTGAAACTTTTTGCACAGTAAGCTCTGATAAATTTTCTACAATGTGTTAAATTTTCATAATTTTTGGAGTTAAAGAAGTATTGATACTCTTGAATTCTTTACAGACTGTACTATTTTGGCAGATTGCTGTTATGTTTGCATTGTTTGCATATGTTTTCTTGTTTAATGATTCTATTTGAGGATATGAGTATTAAATATGCAGATGCATTTAGTATGCAATGTTGAATAATAATATTAGTGATTTGCTAAAGTAGAGAATGATAAGGTTTTTGCATTGGTTTATACTAACTTATCTCACGAGTTATTTTTGAGTTTTGTGTGGATGAAGTTTTTAAGATTTAGGAATACCGTGATATAAAAGGAATTAAGGAGACACAAAAGCTCAAGCTTGGGGATGCCCAAGGCATCCCAAGATAATATTTCAAGAAGTCTCAAGCATCTAAGCTTGGGGATGCCCCGGTAGGCATCCCACCTTTCTTCATCAACAATTATCGGTTAGTATCGATTGATCCTAAGTTTTTGCTTCTTCACATGAGTTGTGTTATTCTTGAAATGTAATTTTATTTTGTTTTGCTAGCTATTTTAATAAAGTACTTATATATGAAAGTTTTAAATAAGAGAGAGTCCTCAAATAGCTACCCATTTACATAACTACTCGACTGATCTTCACTTATATCTTTTTGGAGTAGCTTGTCATTTACTCTTGTGCTTCACTTATATCCTATGAGTAAAACTGTTGAATAAATTTAATGTAATGAAGTTGGAATTATATGTTTATATCATGCCTAGTGGTAGCTTCACATTTGGTTTAGAAAGTGAAATCTTTTGAGGCTTGACAATCACAATATTGGTCATACAAGCAATTCATGAATGATTAGTAGAAGGAAGAGAACTTTCACATGCAGATACATTATCTTGGAAATCTTTTGTGATTGTGAGCACCATCAAAACATTATATACCAAAATTTGTGACGTTGGAAAAGGAAGACAACATAATGATTTATGTTTGTTCATATTCACGTAGAAGTTATATTGTCATAGATCCTTCAACATGTGGTGCTTTCCCCCTCATCTTTGCTAGCCAAAAATTCCGCACCAAGTAGAGATACTACTTGTGCATCCAAAAACCCTTAAACCCAAATCTTATTTTCAAGAGTCCACCATGCCTACCTAAAGATTGAGCAAGATCCTTCAAGTAATTGTCATCGGTGCAATAAGGCAACAAAAATTGCTTCTAAAAGTGTTAGATCATTTAGTGTAAGAGAAAATTTAGCATTGTACGAACTTGTGATGGCAAAGAATAAAAGCGACAGACTGCATAAGAAAGGTTGCTATCATAAGGGGAAATATAACGTGAAGTCTTTTCCACTAAGGGGTTGAGCATACAAACAAATATGCGCATGGAAACATATGCTTCCCTCTGCGAAGGGCCTATCTTTAACTTTTATGTATTTACTTTTATGCAAGAGTCAAAGTTTTTCTCTCTATTCCTTTTTATTTTTCTCCTTTGGAAAGCATCATGTGGTGAGGAAAGATCTAGGCACATATGTCCAGTTGGATATGGGTGGCATGAGTTATTATTGTTGGGAGGCGAAATTATAAGCCCCTATCTTTTTATGTGTCTGGTTGAAACATTTTGCTCATGTGTATGCGGTGAGTGTTAGAAATCATAGAAGACTATATGATGGTTGAGTATGTGGAGCTCTTACTTAGGATCTGTTTAATAAGTTGAATTGCAATTGTTTCGTGACTGAGAACATAGGTTGTGGAGTTTCAAGAGAATTCATTGTTTGAACCTTAACATGTGAATTGGTTTCTACTTCAACATGAGAAGTTTTATAAGAAAGAGTTGCTGTTATGATGCTAGGAAAAGTGATTGAAATTATCATTGATCAAACTTATGCACTTTGCTAGCATTCACACTTCATAAATTATTTCTTTTATCATTTACCTACTCGAGGACGAGTAGGAATTAAGTTTGTGGATGCTGATACGTATCCAACATATCTATAATTTATGAAGTATCCATGCCATGTTTAGAACAATTTTATATGGTTTTGGTATGATTTGGATGGAACTAACCTGGACTAACGCTGTTTTCAGCAGAACTACCGTGGTGTTGTTTTTTGTGCAGAAATGGAAGTTCTCCAAATGAGTTGAAACATTTTGACGATTTTTTTGGAACAAAAGAGACCCCCGAAGCTTCGTGGAAGGGCCAGAAGAGCCACGAGGAGGGTACAACCCACGAGGGCGCGCCTGGTGGGCCAGGCTCACCCCGGTGGATTGTGCTCACCTCGAGGCCCGTCTTCGTGTGAAACCGATGCCAAAAAATCCTATAAATAGAGAAACCATCAGAAATAACCCTAGATCAGAAGTTCTGCCACCGCAGGCCTCTATAGCGACCGAAAACCAATCTAGACCCCGTTCCGGCACCCTACCGGAGGGGGAAATCATCACAGGTGGCCATCTTCATCATCCCGGCGGTCACCATGATGAGCAGGGAGTAGTCCACCCTCGGGGCCGAGGGTTTGTACCAGTAGCTATGTGTTTAATCTCTCTCTCTCTCTCTCTCTCTCTCTCTCTCTCTCTCGTGTTCTTGAGATGTCACAATTTTGATGTATCGCGGGCTTTGTTAATATAGTTGGATCATATGGTGTTTTCCACCACTAGTACAGCGAGCTGCTAAACAAACGGTTTTTAACCCCTTTCAGCGACGGCCTTTGGAACCATCGCCAAGTGAGTGTGGGCGATAGGGGGGGTCCTTCCCACACGACCAAGAAACCGTCGGGGATATGCCCTCCTGGCACACACGCTCGGCAAAAGGAGGTCGTGTGTGACCGGCGAGCACCCAAATACAGAAATACATATAGTAGTGCTAAAGAATATAATTATACAGGTGGAATCATTTCCGGTCGTCAGTACATCCCACACAGTCAGCCAGCGCTAAACTTTTCCGTTCTTATATACATCCCACACAGTCGCTCCAAGGAAATCATTTCTGTTCGCAAGTACATCACACACAATTTTCCCGGTTAAATCGTTTGTGATAGCGTTTCTATTGCACACGGTATTAACAATTTTATGATTTGCGTTATTGAATTCATCACACATGGTGCCTAGAAGAAACTGTGTGTCAAGGGTTGTCCATCACACACCGTTTTTATGTGGTAAATGTTTACGCCAAGTAGTCTAGCGCAAAAAGTTTTCAAGAGGATGTCGTGTGTGATTGTTCATTAATCTAACACGGTTTATTCCTAGAAACTATGTGCGTTATTGAATGCATCGCACATGGTGTTTTCTCAATAACCGTTTGCAATAGAAAAACCCAACTAGCAGGATAATTATCTGATTATTCATAATCCATTTATTAATATAATTTACATTTCATATTAAGCACACAATATATTTCATTTTCATAATTGAAATACATCAGAATACAACATCATATAGCTTCAGCACTCAGCTACCCCATTACACAACTACACCAGGACCAAGTTTCACATGCAACATCTATAACCTTTTGAGATTAGCATCATAGACGGTACATAGACAGATGTATCTCATCTGGAAAACTGCTAAAGCAGAAGGCAAATATTGAGCCTTCATTGATGTTGAAGGTCTTTGGAACTTTAGGCTAGTGCTTGTGGGTGATTGACCGGCCATTCTTCATCCTCTTCAGGAACACTTCAATATTAAACCATGGGTGTTGTATGAATACCTTCCTCGCCTCCTGACCATACGGGTGGTTTGAGAGGTAATCATCAGTGAACTGCTTTGGAAAGGCCTCAAAACAAGGATGTGCATAAATATCTTCTCCATATTGGAGATGGGGCAAAGGAATAAAAAATGCAAGGTATAATAGTTAGTACCATCCTGTAGTGAAATGATGTCTTCTTCATTGTGCAGACAAATATGTTGTTGTTTTTTGTCGCTAATTTCCTTATCCTAACAATCTTTCTGAGTTTCTTCACTTGACTGATATTCATGGACAACTCATTTCCCCATATGCAAAAAGGGTCTAACAAAGGGTCAAAACCTCGACAAAGAGGACCTACATGTGCAAGACCAAATTGTTAAAAACCTAAATATTAGAATGGTTCCTGCAATTGCACAATAACGTGCTATTAGACAACGGCCCATGCACATACTAACCTCGATTGTAAACCTCAGTGCTTCCCATTGTTTCCCTGCAACACATATAAGGTAGTTAGTCATCAGGTTAAGTAAGGGTTCGCATGCTATCAGTAAAATATGTTGATGAAAAATAAGCACATTGCAGAATCATCAGATTAATTCAATACACATGGAAAACCCATTTATCCAAACCAAGCATGATTAAGAACTAGTAAATATTGCATACCCCTCTTACGCATGGTAAAACTGTGCCGCATCGGAAGAACTCTTCGGCAAGTCTAAAAATTGTCCAGAGAATTCCACACGTGGTTAAGCTGAGCAGAGTTCGGATCACCGAACTTAGACTGTAGCAAAAAGGGCTTGCCAGCCACAATCTCCCCAGCTGGATCTCCTCTCGGGCTGCTTTGGATTCGGACCTCGCTTCTCTTGCCTCTCGTAAGGCCTTATCAAGTTCAGCCATTTTGGCTTCATTTTCCTTCTCAAGAAGTTTACAGCGGCTAGCCGCATTCTCTAACTCGTGCGCCATGGTGAACATCTTCTCCTTGTCTTGGTGCCGCGCAGCTTGCTCGGCTTTCAACTCAGCCGATGCCTTTTCGGCAGCCACATCACTAAATCGGGCCTGCTCCTTGACCCGGGCCAGCTCCGCTCGAAGGGCTTCCACGCCGGCGGCACCGTCTGCATTCATGCACATTCCATATAGAACTCTTTTTCAGAGTCAGGCTTAAATTGCAAGCACATTGGTGTAAGGAATGCTCGAAATATATACCTTGCGAGTCGTCAAGACGCCTGTTGATCAATGCAATGTCATCCTCCGCAATATCCAGCTTTCGCTGCAGTTCGGCCACCTCCGTATTTCGAGTAGTGGCAGGAGGGGCGGTAGCCTGTATTCCAAATTAAATCAAGATTAGTACCTGAGCATATCTTTTTGATCCTCCGATTGCTTCCTTCGGAAGGCAATCCGAGTCTCAGGGGCTACTGCATACACAACAGGTGCATTATGTTAATATCATTCAATTGGCAACATTACATCACAAGCCTCAAAACCTCTTAGAAGGCTCGTAAAAGCCTCATTCAACCCGCTCTTCACGGAGAGAACCTTTTCGACCACCGTAACCATTAAGGCACGGTGCTCTTCCGAAACGGACGCTCGTCGCAGCATGTCCGTCAGCGTCCCCGACACTCCTGGGTATTCAGACACCGCCGCCGGAGCACGACACTCCTTTGAAGGAATCCGCTTACCCGCCTCCAGAATCGCCTCCGGCTGTAAACCGGATAGTTCGGGGCCGTCATTCTTGATCCCCGAACCCTGAGTGACAGAGGCGCCACCTTCGGGCAACTCCTTCCTCGTTTCCTGCGCTACTTTCCGGTGGTGAGGAGCCCTCCGGGACGACACCTCAAGATCATCCGCCCTATTGGGAGAGAAGGCCGGAGAAGGCGTGTCACTCTCCATCATATCCGGTAGAAGGTCTCCCGAGGAGGAGGATGATTGAGAAACACCAGGCGTTAACCTACGAGGACGTACATATGTCAGAGGATTACTTCAGTAATAAGAAAAGAATGAGGTATGGTTAAAGTACCCTGTGTCACTTACGGTATGGCCGGAGGTTCGTCCTCATCATCAAGCTCTACATCGACATCGCTTGCCCGACCCAAGCCGCCCGACGATGGCGTTTTCCTTTTCTTGGTAGGTTTCCCCTCCTGACCTCCAGAAGCGGCCCTCTTCTTGCTATCGAAGGCCCCCTCTACACCTTTACCCCCGGGCAAAATGGTTTCGATTTCCCCGAACACAGCGTCTGAATCATCCTCAGGGCAGGCATCTCCTTTGGGCTCCCTCCTCTCACCCCCCTCTGCAGACACCTGGTACAGTGTCTGAGTTAACATGTCGCCAAAGATTATATCGTTGGAGTCGTATTTGAACATAGTTTCCAGCTATACAATTTTTGTAACATGCATTAATACTTTTTTCATTAAATTTAAGGTTATATACCAGCAAGTGTTTGACCACAACACACAGGGCTTATTCAATCACAAAAAACTTGGATGGATCAACTGTATGCCACATATCACACACGCAACTCTAATCTGATTCGTGCTTGATGTCTCCGAGATCGCTTGCACAGTTCGTCTTATTTGCCATTAATCACTGTGCCAGCCTCTGCTCGTGTCGCTCGGCAAGCTCTGCTCGTCGTTAGGCGCCGTGGCGCGCTCGCGTCCACTGGTGCGCTCGGCTTGTGGACAGCTTTTCCTTGTGCGTTCAACTTCTATGTGCATATATATATGGTCGCTCTCCGTTGAGGTGACCGCGGAGCGCTCTGCTCGCGTCCCTCCGCGCGCGTTCTGCCAGCGGTTGGGCGTGCGCACGATCACGTCGAAGGGCCCAGATGCATGCAGTTGTGCCGCGTGCGTTGCCACACGATGCAGTTACGCGCGGCACGATGGAGTTACGCGCTGCAAATTAGAACTGCCATCAGGGCCTGCCGATATTCCTGGTCGTCCGGCTTCCCCTTTAATTCCCGCGGCCATTATATCCTTAGTTTCTTCAACCTTTCGATCACGCCCCACAACACAACAAGCACACCCACGACGACACATAGAGAGCATAGAGTGGAGACCCACGCGAGGGAGACAGATCTCTCGGTGGTGTACACCATCGACCTGGCCGTGGTGGACGACTACATCAATAGCGTTGAGCAGTTGCTTGCTTGAGACAAGTACAAGGTGGTCGGCATCGACCTCCCGTGCACTACCGGTCATCCTGGCATAGATCACAAGGTTGTCATCACCCAGTTGTGCGTTCGTCGTCATGTCCTCATCTACCACTACTGCATGGCCACAGAGCCTTGCGACCGTTTCATCAGGTTTGTCAACAACACCGACTACAAGTTCGCCACGGTGGAAACCAAAGACGATGTAAATGCGCTCAGTGTTACGAGCTTGGCCTGCAAGAAACTTGTCGAATTCCGTGACCACTACAGGGTCTGGGGCAGCACGAACAAGGACTGCCTGGTCGAACTCGCCTCGGCCATCATCGACCCCTACTAAGAAAAGATGAAGCAGGATGCCCAGAGAACATGTACCCTATCCTGGGACAGGGCCTGGATGCGGCAAATGGATGAACCTCACCTCAGGTTCGCGGCCAAGAGCGTGTACACATGCTACAAGATGCACAGGCGGGTCGTTGAGATGAGGAAGTGCCTCGTTACCCAAATCGACGAGCCCGGATCGAGCCACAAGCAGAGCAAGCGTCACAAGAAGTAGATGATGATCAAATGATCGTTTATGCTAGTTAATCATGCATGTAATATATATTTACTTTATTGGTCTGTGGAAATGTCATGTGTGTAGTAGCCACCTTTCTAATTATGCATGTAATAGTTTACTTTGGTGTGTGCAAATGCCATGGTTGTAGTAGCCACCTATGTAAGTGGATGTTTAATTTGGTTACACAAGCATGTCCTTATAAGTGTGTGTGTATATATATATATGTTGTTGTTCTGTATGCAATCCCATCGCACAACACACATGTCTTATTAGCAATAACAGTCTGTGTTGTTATCGGTCTTCACACACATTTCTGATTACAGACCTGTTTGCCGCGTATCACACACATCTTGTTAAGTTGAACCAATTTTGTTCTCATGTCTCAACGCAAACAGTTCATCCGAGTGAACCGCATGTCGTATATCGTACACACCTTGATCTGGCTGACCGTTTCTTTTGTGTTGCCTAATCAGAAACAATTCATCTGAGTGAACCGTATGCTGCATATAGCACACACCTCCATCTGGCGACCCATTTCTTTTGTTCCTCCTCATCGCAAACAGTTAATTGAACTGAACCGTATGCCCTGCATCGCACATGCAACTAAAATATGAACCGTGTTTGATGGCTCTGCCATTGCAAACATTTTGCACCTTTTTTGACGGTTTTTTACACCACCGTTTGCGATTATGGCATCGCACACAGTTTTGTTGAAGGGTCTCTAATCGTAGTGTCGCATTAGCAGCATCCTGCAGTAGTGCACTCTCTATCTTGTTGTGATGAATTGAGTTTTCCCTTTGAGATTTCATTTTATCGGATTGAATACTTTTATGCATTTGAGAGCACTTGATATATGTCTTGCATACGAATACTCGTGGTGACAACGAGGAATAATATTGAATCACTTGATATGTGTTTTGGCACTCAACTCGCGGATTCCCATGGTGACATTGGTGTAATCTATGCATAGGGGTAGATGCACGTTCTTGTCTTTTGTTTCTCCGATATAAGTCTTGGGGAACTCTTTGAGGTTCTTTGTGTTGGATTGAGTATTATGAATATGAATTTGCTTTGGTGATATTTTAGTATGAACTCTTGATAGATCGATCGGAAAGAATAACTTGTGTTATTTTAGTACGAAGATCAATCAGGAAGAATAACTTGGTGTTATTTCCGATCCCACAAGTGTGCAGCGCACTGTGTAGGTGTTTCTTCTCTGTACTCTCCAGTACGGGAGAAGTTATATTTTTTTGGTTTTTTTGGTATAACCAGAGGGTATTTTGGTTATTAACTGAAATAACAAATTGAATGTGGTTTCTATTTTGCAAACTGAACCCAGAACCAGAACCTAAAAAAACCGAAATTTTGGTTCGGTTTGGTTTTTTTGGTTCGGTTTATGGTTTTCGGTTCGGTTTTGCACAGGGTGACACAGGAGCACATGCTCCCGGGTGAACAATACCTAAAAAATAACTTTTATTTTAGTTCAAAATGTTGGATACAAACAATTTCTTCTTATATTCTCCGCTAGATAGGAACTTTGGAGTGATTCTTCGTCGCACTTTGAGGGATAGTTATATGATCCGATTAGATTAGCATTGTTGAGATATTGCACTAGAGAAAGTACGGACCTAGGCCTCATTTTCAAGCATTGCAATACCATTTGTTCTACGCTTTATCAATTTCTACCTTGCTGTTTTTTATTGTTCCTATTACAAAAATCAATATCTACTATCCATATTACACTTGTATCACCATCTCTTCGCCGAACTAGTGCACCTATACAAATTACCATTGTATTTGGTGTGTTGGGGACACAAGAGACTTCTTATTATTTGGTTGCAGGGTTGTTTGAGAGAGACCATCGTCATCCTGTGCCTCCCATGGATTAATAAACCTTAGGTCATGCACTTGAGGAAAATTGCTACTGTCATGCAAAACTCTGCGCTTGGAGGCCCAACACGTGTCTACAAGAATAAAGTTGCGTAGTAGATATCACTAGGCCAGTGATGGGAGTACGGTGGGCGGTGAGGCCTGCGCGGAAGCACAACCGGCCGCCAGAGGAGGGAGCAGGCAGTCCCGCGGGCGCTTGTTTGAGCGGCTGGAGCAGGAAGAGC
The DNA here is from genome assembly GCA_021605205.1 of Aegilops longissima. Lineage (NCBI taxonomy): Eukaryota > Viridiplantae > Streptophyta > Magnoliopsida > Poales > Poaceae > Aegilops > Aegilops longissima. Next base: position 480,595,314 of record CM038681.1, on the reverse strand, counting down.
AGAGATGAAGAAGCACGCTGGCCGTTGGATGGACATCCAATAGTCACTGTTCTCGTGTGTTGACTAAGTTGACACGGCGTTGCGTGTGCGTCAACCTTTTTTTAGGAAAATGTACGCGTCAACCTATAGTAGGCGCACAAGTCAGCCTCAAATGTGTGGAAAACAGCATACAACCCATCTGCCATTATTTCTAATAATTTATAGCCCAGTTGCTAATTCTTAAGGATTTTTTGGAGCCCATCTTCTTTTTGTTAGCATTACATCCCATATTGTGGCCACGGTTAAAATTATACAAAATTTTACATATTTTGGTGCGGTCAACTATTTTAATCATGAAGTTTTGAGTCACACTCAAACTAATTTGAAAAATAAATTCATATCAATATAAAATCCAAATAATTGTCCATGCATAAAAATCAATGGAATTTAAAATCTCAAAATTAAAAAAAAAGAAATTTGAAACTAATTGCCGGTTTGATTTGTTTAAAAAATATACAGCCCATTTCTCATTACTCATAGCCCATTTTCTCATCTTGAAAGATTTGCAGCCTAGCAGGGCTGACAAAGCAAGTAGGCCTTGGTTGGGTATTCTGCAAAAGAACAAAAAAACTGGGCTGGCCATTTTCAGAAAGAAAAAACTACTGGGCTGGTCTTGTGGTAAACATAAATGAAAAGGCTGGCTAGAGAGGCCAGAGTGCCCCGCACAGCCCAGTTGACACCCTGCTTCCGTCTAAAAAACAAAGATAACTGGGCAAGCTACTTCCCTAAAAAACTCGGCAAGCTCTCGGGTCCCCGTGTCAGCCGCCACAGTAATTCTCTCGTTTATTGACTACGTTGACAATGGCATGGACCCAGATGTCAGAAATCCATTAGGAGGAACCATTTTTCTGGCTTGAAATAAGGAGGCACTTGCTTGCGTACTGCCATGACCCTGGTGGGTCCCTGCTGCCATCCTCTCCATGTACAATCATCTCCTGATTGTGTACGTGTCAACCTAGTAGGCCCAGAAGTCAGCCTCTAAACCCGTGGCGGACAAATACAACCCATTTAAAAAAATAGCAGCCCATTCCATATCTTCACACGGAAAGTTCAACATTCAAGAGCAAAGTAACATGTATAACCAGATATAGAGTACTGAACTTCCACGTTGACAACCATCATAGCCAAGTTAACTATCTACTCCCACTAACACTCTAGTGTACAAGTACTGACTTACTCCTAGCTAACTAGATGATGTAGGCCGCCATCTGCGGTACACGCTAAATGCCGACACCGACGTCCTCCTCCTTGCCTCGGTCTTGCCGGAGGTGCGATAGGGCGCGTTTCTCATGCGCGTTGGCCCTTTCCATGCCTGCATGGTCCACCGAAGCATCGGCTTCTAAGCAGGAAACACACTTGACGAGCTGGTAGTAAAATTCGGTGTCGCGCACGCTTGCGTGCTCGACAGCCTCTAGGGCTATTCGCCGGGCGCCGGCCTCCACGTAGTCGGCCCAGTCGCGGGCGCTCTGCTCGCGACTCAAAGCGGCGGTGCGCTGCTGCTCCATGCCCTGCTGGTGGCACAAATCGGCGATACGCTGCTCCTCCGCCAGGCGGTCATTCTCCAACAAGTACTCGTACTCCACATTGCCATCTAAAGACCGATAGAATGCCTCCTCCCTCCGTCTTCCTTCCGGTGAATAACCGAACACTAGCTCCGGCGGTGAGCGCCTCTGGTGTCGCCTATTGCGGATGGTCGGGGGCACGACAGACGTGGAAAGAACAAGGGCAAGTGGCGAGCGACGTCGGGCCGGTGGGGGTTGTGAGAGGAGCCGATAGGGCGAGTTGGGTGACGGTGCTACCGGAGAACGCCGGGAACCAGTAATTATAGGCAGAAGGTAGGTGAAGCAGCGTGTCATGGGAAACGCGACGGTCATCAGAATTCAATGCATAAGCAGGCATGGCTTAGCGCGCCAGCTTGCCGTGGAAAACTGGAAAAACTAATGTGTTGTCCCGTCCCGTCCGTGCTGGGTCGCACATCGGCATGACGGTCAAACGAGTGCACTCGAATCATCTAGATGAGCTACTCCCTCCTTTTCAAAAATGATTCCACCACTCATCATTTACCTTGGTTGGTGAGATTTTTGAAGAAAGGAGGTAGTACGTGCGTGATCCACTATTTATTCATGTAGGATCGAGTAGGTCGGATAGTGTACGTGTAGGATCTATTAGGTCGGATAGTGTACGTGTAGGATCACATTAGCTGATGAACGTTCACTGGTAGATAAGGCATTTGCGAATGCTTTTGCTGGCAATTTATTCAGATTCGCATGGCATTTTCTTCAGAACAGTTATCAGTTTCTTCAGAGGTAGACATTTTTATTCAAAAAACTGCCACCTTTGGATCTTGCATCGCAACTAAAATTGCCAGGAGCGTATTAGTAGGCTAGCTAGTGATTGATAAGTAACTTGTAAACACTGAGCGAATAGAAATAAGGAAGTGCTAGTAACTTGTAAACACTGAGAACACAGAAATCAGGATCATGTTGTGCACAGTAGTAAGAGCCGATCCATTCGAATTGTTCACATGAGACTCACATGCCTGGCATTGTATTATGTTCACATTAGTAGCCCAAATTCACAGCCAACTAGTAACATGTTAATGCATCTCAATAATTCACAGGTCATATACAAATATGTAGCTCCAAAAGCAAAGATCTAGAAAAAACATATGTTCTTCCTACTAACATGGATGCTTCTTTGGGCCAACATTCAGTACAGAGTGAAAGACAATTTTTTTGTGAAGTCTACAATTCATCTTGCAAACGTAAGTGGTTTCACCAACAGCTAGAACCATGAGAATGAACCACACATGACAGAGGAACAACCACTCAATATGATTTGATCTTCTCTCAATCACACGGCGAGACTATTTTCGGAATACAAACTTTAACTTAGGCAAAATGATGCCCATTGTACAATCGGACCAAAGCAATGAAGCACCTAGTGTTGGCTAATAAATAGTACAATACTACTTTTGTGCAATCCATGAAGTGACTATCCAATCTTTCTGTGTCTATTTTCAAATGACACTGCATGCAGTGACTATACTATTCTTTTGTGCACTTCCACCAAAATTGCAGTCACTTTGTTTGTTTGCCAAATAGCAACGGGCAGACATCTGTCTGCACAAATATCAACCAGCTAGTAAACATATACCCCACCTTCTATTTTCGGTTTAAACACGCCTCTTCCGGTTACCATCTATTATGTTTTGCACTGGAAAATTTGATAGTGTCATGTTTTCCCCTAGACAATTTCATGCTGAATTGATTTGCTTGTACAGAGCAGAAATATAGCGCCTATTCTTCATCAGAGCAAGGATATCCATGTTCGCAGTGATGGAAGAGGTGAAATTTATACAACAGAAATTGTGCATCCAATCATTGAATCATGTCCTGCATCTCCAATGTAGGTCCACCCTGCCAATAAATTCACATGTAAACCACTAATACTACTATCTAATGACAGTACAAAAATAATAGCAAGATAGTAGCAAACCAAGTACCTTCGTAATGAACAACTCATAGTTCCACCAATTGGATATAAAGGTTTGGAAGAAAACATGCTCCTAATGTTGAACCATTTGGACTTTTTTTTGCATTTCCACAAAAATCGAGCATTCCTGTTTGCACAGATATGGAAAGTGTGATTACTATTTGAAGCATAGACTCACAAATATAAGCATTCCAAATTCTTAATGGGAAAAGGTAGCAAGACTATTTCTAACCACCTGTTTGAAGGAATAAATAAGGAAACAACAACTAATGTCAGGAAGGCATACATAGTTTTTTCTTAATAATTGAACCACTCTTGACCTTTCCTCTTTGTCGGTGTCAAAACCGGCGGATCTCGGGTAGGGGGTCCTGAACTGTGCGTCTAGGCGGATGGTAACAGGAGACAAGGGACACGATGTTTTTACCCAGGTTTGGTCCCTCTCGATGGAGGTAAAACCCTACTCCTGCTTGATTAATATTGATGATATGGGTAGTACAAGAGTAGATCTACCACGAGATCAGAGAGGCTAAACCCTAGAAGCTAGCCTATGGTATGATTGTTGTTCATCCTACAGAGTAAAACCCTCCGGTTTATATAGACAACGGAGAGGGCTAGGGTTACAAAGATTTGGTTACAATAGGAGGAGATCTACATATCCGTATCGCCAAGCTTGCCTTCCATGCCAAGGAAAGTCCCATCCGGACACGGGACGAAGTCTTCAATCTCGTATCTTCATAGTCCAGGAGTCCGGCCAAAGGTTATAGTCCGGCCATCCGGACACCCCCTAATCCAGGACTCCCTTAGTAGCCCCTGAACCAGGCTTCAATGACGATGAGTCCGGCGCGCAGATTGTCTTCGGCATTGCAAGGCGGGTTCTTCTCCAAATTTTGTGTACCTGTTGAATAGTGTCCGGCTTCTTGTGAATATTGCGCCCCTTGGCTTCCACGCCCAATAATGGCCGTCTTCCACGTGTCAAACGAATGCGAAAAGCCAGGGTGTTTTTACATTTACCCCCCTAGCTGCGCAAATGAGCTGCCTATAAAAGAGACGAGGATTTAGATCCGAATCACACCATCTTCCCTTCGCGAGCATTCATCGGAGCGCATCCGACAGAGATCCATTCCATCATGGCCAGTCGACGCAGCTCCTCCTCTCGCCCTCCCAGCCCTCAGCCTGGAGGTTGGGAGAGATGTTCCGTCCCACACAGCGAGCTAGTGACGCTCCAAACCAAGGGATTCCTTCCCCCAGCCTTCATGGTCCCGGTTCGAGCCGGACTTGCCACCTATAATGGCGGAGAGCAAGCGGAGAGCGTCCCCAGTCCCTCCAAAGGAGAGCGGGTATGCCTTGTCCCTTATCTGATAAGAGGGCTCGGATTTCCAATTCATCCGTTTCTTCGGGGGCTCCTGGAGTTCTACGGCCTCCAATTGCACAACCTTACGCCTGCCTCCATATTGCATATTGCGGGCTTCGTAGCCCTTTGCGAGCTGTTTTTGGGCATCGAGGCTCATTTCGCGCTGTGGAAGAAGCTGTTCTGCCTTGTGCCCCGTTCTCAGGAGGGGTCAATATATCAAGTGGGCGGACCCGAACTATGGCGCATCGCTGGGACCGGATATCTATCGGAACCCCAAGGAAGGCGTCCGAAGACTGGCCTTCAGAATGGTTTTATATAGAAGACGTCCCCCTGCCGGACCCTGTTCGGATCGGCCTCCCCGAGTTCAATAATGCTCCTTTGAAGAAGCGCCTAAGCTGGCGTCCACGGAGCCCTCAGAGGGAAAATGACAAGGATGTCCTTTACCTGATGAGCCGGGTAAGGTTATTAGCTCATTCCGGACTGACCATGATCGGGTTCATGGCCACATGCATTATGCGGGGGGTGCAGCCGCTTCAGTATAGAGGCCAACCCATGTGGGATTTCAACGGGGAGGATGATGCCACCCGCTCCGGCCGTAAGGCGCCGGGATCGGTTGCCGCTCTCACGAAGATCTTGTTCGCATTGTACAAGGGAGAAGAGGAGGAGTTCCTCCGCGTCAATCCACAGGGCAGATTTTCTATGTACAATCCTCCAAGCTGGGTAAGCGGACACTTCTTTTTGCCCATCCGTTCCATATTCCCATAGTTAAGTACCTTATCTTGTGATTTCGACGCAGGAATTGCGCCGGGCCGTAGCGATATAAAAGCCCTCCTCCACAACCCGAGGATCCGGAACGGTCCTCGATGCGGCCTCCCAAGAGGATCCGGACATATCCGTGGAGCTGATCGATGGGGTATTTCACCAACTGAGCATCGACAATGCCTTGGTGGCTATTACAACCGATTATCCTGGACTGCTCCCCGCCTCACAAGTAATCGAGACCGAAGTCCCAATACTTCAAAGATGATCCATCCGTGCTTATTTTTTATCACCGTATACTGATGATGTTTCACAGGGGAGGATCCCGAGGCGGAATGCCGAACCTGCGGCGACTAGCCAACAGGGGACCGCGAGGGCGGGTAGGCTAAAGAGACACACTGTCCGGGTCGAGGCACCGGTGCAGCAGTAAGGCGCGCTGCCCTATTCCAAGGTATTATTCTTACGATGCATACTAATGCCCGTGCTCTCCTTTTTTTAGGAAAAGGAGGGCTCGCCGGACTATATCCGGAGAGATTGCCAATCGAGCCTCCACCAGCCAGGCTCCAAAGCCAGGTCTAGGAGCAGAGGCAAACACGAGGCGTGCGTCGGACGCTCCTCCGACAGAGGATGCGGACAGACTGTCCGCCACCCATTCCGAGGTGGAGAGTGCCATGAATCACAGGCGTAGCCGGACAGTTCTTCGTGACGCTTGTTTCTCCCAAGTGGCATTGGATGCCTTCAATTCGGGAGATGCGTACCTCTATGCCGCTCAAAATGGTCTAGCCAAAGCCACGGAGCAGTATGTGAAAGACATACGGGTGAGAAAATTTGATGGTTATATATGTCAAGAGCCCACGAGACTTGAAACAGTTAGAATAACTGATTTAAGGATCATTTGTTATGCTGAGGATCTTACAAAAAGAATACCCAAATGTCCCAGGAGCTAGAAGAGTGCAAAGCTCAACTTGAGGCCAAGACTAGCTGCGGCAGGGAGGCCAAGGAGACCCCTCCGTAATATACGCCTGAAAGATAAGTATGTTGTGAAGTGCGGCTTGTGTGCAAATCTGACAATATCATTGCAGATAGCGCCGGAGTAGATCCGGACAAGCAAAAACTCTTGCGTCGGTTAAAGGCTGGCGAGAGCGTGCTTACGAGGGTGAGGCAGGAGAAGAATAATCTCCAAGATGCCAACACCCAGCTGGGCGAGGAACTAAAGGATGTTCGTGCCCAGCTGTCGGACTCCGTGAAGGAGAGTCGACGGCTTCGACGCGGCATTTTTAGTTAATGCTTGAACGAACTTTGAAAAAGAGTTCGGTGAGGAAGTCGACTAACAGAGTTATGTCTGTAGGTATGCTCACAAGTCATCCTGCAGAGGAAATGCCCGGTTCTACGGGTGACCTTCTTCCCGAGCTCTTTCAACTGCACGAACGAGTTCGGCAGGTGATGAAAGGCGCCGCCAGTGCCTTGTGGCTATCTGTCTCCATGCCCAAGGCCTTGGAGAGCTTGCAGAGAGGCTTAAGAGCGCGCGGCGCTCCGATTATGGAAGATATCGGCCTGCCATCAAGGTGCTGTGGAGGCCCGGCCATGGTGAAGACGCGGTACACGGTTGCTGACCCAAACCACATGGCCGAGGTCGGACTGTGGGGGCCGATGGGAAGGAGATCCTGTGAGTTTAGTGTACGCCAAGTAGAGTTGGTCATTATATTCCCAACAGGATCAGTAAACTAGACAGCCTGTTGATGGTATTCAAGAGGAATATGCTCACCAAATTGACTATGTAATTTAAGATGACATGTAAAATGCCTTCTAGACGGATTGTAGATCATTTGTCATGGCGGACCTTTTCGCTTCAACCTCGGGACCCGATAGTCTGAGTGTGTCCGAATACCCTCGGTTTATGTAAGAACCGGGCATGCATGGAGACCAGGCGTAGGGGTCATTAGTGCTTGAATGCATAAGTGCCCAACTAGTTATGTTATATTACATGGTTAGTAAGAAACATCTTCCAGGGAGAATAGTTCCGTTAGGGGTTCCTTTCCTCGAGGCATGCCCTAAAGTGCATGTCCGGACATGCAAAAAGCGTAAAAGCATCTGGGGCAGATAAATAAACAAGTGAGAAATCATCTTTAGTTCACCGACCGAATATTCCCTTAAGAACGCTAGCTTTCGGATTCACCCAATCTAAGGTACACATCCGGCTGACCCGGCAGTAACAAACGCAGAGGTGCTCCCTTTACCGCCTAGCTAAACAATCAGGAATGTAGGGGTAAGCACAGGAGCCAGGCAACCCAGCTTGGCCAAAACTTAAGTCATATCGATGCATATAATAATGAATAAAAAGGTACATGCGGAAGTGTGACACATGTGTTGGGCGTGAAGCCCGCATAAGTAAGCTTCCGTTAAGGAAGCCCCCAGGTATAACGAGCGCGGATAGCGCATCAATTGTGCGAGAACAAGGCGCGAATGAGCCCTTAAAGGCTGTAAGAGAAAGGGAGAGAGAAGGATAGAAATATAAGACAACTAATGTGCAAAAAAATAGACAAAGGAAGGAGACGAACACAGAGTCCGGTGCTAGGTGTAGAATCTTCGGAGACGGGCTGCATTCCATGGGTTCGGCTCGAGTCAGTTATCTGATGCATCTCGTAGACGGTACGCTCCACCAGTCAGGACTTGGTCAATAATAAAGGGACCTTCCCATTTGGGCTTGAGTTTGTCCTTTTTCTTGTCCAGCAGGCGTAGAACTAACTCGCCAACATTGTAAGTTTTGGCCCGTACTTCTCTGCTTTGATATCTTCGAGCCGGCTGTTGATAGAATGTGGAATGGGCTTTTGCCACGTCACGCTCCTCCTCCAAGGCGTCCAAACTGTCCTGCCGATCCAGTTCGGCTTCTCTTTCTTCATACATGCGCACGCGAGGTGAGTCATGAATTATGTCACAGGGCAGAACTGCCTCTGCGCCGTATACCATAAAAAATGGTGTGAATCCGGTGGTGCGATTCGGCGGGTCCGCAGCCCCAGAGTACGGAGTCGAGCTCCTCTACCCAAAGGCGTGTTAGATTCCTTGAGGGACCGCACTAATCTGGGTTTAATGCCGCCATAATTAGACCATTTGCTCGCCGACTTGACCGTTAGTTTGTGGGTGATAGACTGAAGCATAGTCGAGCTTGATGCCCATGTTTTTGCACCAGAGTTTGACCTCGTTGGCCGTAAAGTTCGTGCCGCTATCGGTGATGACGCTGTGGGGACGCCAGAACGGTGTACGCACCCTCGATATGAAGTCTATCACCGGTCCGGATTCGGCTGTCTTAACAGACTTGGCCTCTATCCATTTGGTGAATTTATCCACCATGACGAGTAGGTATTTTTGCTTGTGGGTTCCTCCTTTAAGGGGTCCAACCATGTCAAGCCCCCAGACCGCGAAGGACCAGGTGATGGGTATAGTTTGGAGGGCGGTGGGTGGCATGTGGCTTTGGTTAGCAAAGAGCTGGCAGCCAACGCATCGTTGGACTAAGTCCTGAGCATCTGCCCGAGCCGTCGGCCAATAAAATCATGTACGGAAGGCCTTGCTTACAAGGGCCCGGGCTGCGGCGTGGTGCCCGCCGAGTCCGGCATGAATTTCAGCCAGGAGATTCCGCCCTTCCTCTTCGGAGATACACCTTTGAAGGACTCCGGTGGTGCTTTTCTTATAAAGCTCTCCCTCATGGACTTTATAGGCTTTAGATCGCCGCACTATGCAGGCGTGCCTCGTTTTGGTCCTCGGGAAGTTCCTACCTGATTAGGTAGGCTAGGAATGGTTCTATCCATGGGGCAATGACTGCCATTATTACGTGGGCTGAAGATGTTACTTCGTTGGCAGAGCCTCCAGTTGTGTCAGAATGTTAAGTGTCGGGCAGTGCGGTTGGGTCCGGGCTCTTATTTCCGGACTCCCCTTCCCATAATACGGATGGCTTGAACAGCCTCTCTAAGAAGATATTGGGGGGGGGGGGGCAACATCGCGCTTTGCACCAATGCGTGCCAAGACGTCTGCTGCCTGATTGTTTTCCCAAGCTATATGGTGAAATTCAAGCCCTTCGAACCGAGCTGACATTTTTAGGACAGCGTTGCGATAAGCTGCCATTCTCGGATCCTTGGCATCAAAGTCTCCATTTATTTGGGATATCGCGAGGTTCGAATCCCCGCACACCTCTAGGCGTTGAATGCCCATGGAGACTGCCATCCGGAGACCATGTAGAAGGGCCTCGTATTCGGCTGCGTTGTTGGAGACCGTATACATTATGTGGAGTACGTATTGAACTGTACCTCCTGTTGGGGACGTTAGAACGACGCCAGCCCCTAGACCGGCCAACATTTTGGAGCCATCAAAGTGCATGATCCATTTGGAATATGTGCCGTACTCTTTAGGGAGTTCGGCTTCAGTCCATTCGGTGACGAAGTCGGCCAAAACTTGCGACTTAATAGCTCGCCGTGGCTTATAGGTTATGTCGAACGGGAGGAGCTCAATGGCCCATTTGGCAATCTAGCCCGTCGCGTCGCGCTTGTTTATAATGTCGTTAAGAGGTACTTCGGAGGCTACTATTATCGAACACTCTTGAAAGTAGTGTCGCAGCTTCGAGGATGCCATAAACACCGCGTACGCTATCTTTTGATAATGCGGATACTGTGACTTGCATGGAGTGAGGACAGTGGACACGTAGTAAACTGGTTTTTGAAGGGGGAACTTGTGTCCGTCCGTTTCTTGTTCGACAACGAGCACCGCGCTTACAACTTGATGAGTTGCCGCGATGTATAAAAGCATTGGTTCGCCAATGTTAGGCGCGGCCAGGACCGGGTTTGTTGCCAATATGGCTTTTATTTCTTCTAGTCCGGCCGTGGCGGCATCCGTCCACTCGAAGTGTTTGGTGCGCCGGAGGAGGCGATAAAGGGGTAATGCCTTTTCTCCCAAGCGGGAGATAAAGCGGCTTAGAGCCGCCACGCATCCAGTCAATTTTTGTATTTGTTTGAGGTTCTTTGGGATATCCAATTGTGACAGAGCTCGGATCTTGGCTCGGTTTGCTTCAATTCCTCTACCGGATACAATGAAGCCCAAGAGCTTTCCAGCTGGTATGCCGAAAACGCATTTTTCCGGGTTAAGCTTGATGTCATATGTTCGGAGGTTATCGAATGTGAGCCTCAAGTCGTCTACTAGAGTTTCGACATGCTTGGTTTTGATGACCACATCATCTAAGTATTCCTCCACTGTTTTGCCGATCGGATTTGCCAGACATGTCTGAATCATGCGCTGATATGTTGCGCCGGCGTTTTTGAGCCCGAAGGGCATTGTGTTAAAGCAGAATGGGCCGTATGGGGTGATGAATGCCGTTGCGGCTTGGTCAGGCTCTGCCATCTTAATTTGATGGTAGCCGGAGTATGCGTCGAGGAAACACAATGAATCGTACGGTAGCGTCGATAATTTGATCGATGCGGGAGAGGGGGAAAGGATCCTTTGGGCAAGCCTTGTTAAGGTCCTTGAAATTGACGCATAGGCGCCAGGATTTGTCCTTCTTTGGTACCATCACCAGGTTTGCTAGCCAGTCCAGATGTTTTATATCTCTGATGAATCCGGCCTCCAATAGTTTGGCTAGCTCCTCTCCCATGGCTTGTCTCTTAGGTTCGGAGAAACGCCGAACAGCCTGCTTGATCGGCTTGAACTTTTAGGATATTTAGGCTGTGCTCGCCAGCCGCGGGGATTCCCGGCATGTCTGAAGGGTGCCGAGCAAAATGTCCCAATTTTCGCAGAGGGAATTCTCGTAATGCGCGCTTCACATCAGGGTTTAATTGTGCCCCGATGGAGGCCGTTTTTGTAGGGTCCGTTGGATGGACTTGGAATTTGACTATTTCGTCTGCCGGTTTAAAGCAGGTGGACTTGGATCTTTTATCGAGTATCATGTCGTCCCTGTTCAACGTGGAGCGCAGCGCAGTCAGTTCCTCGGCCGCTAGGGCTTCAGATAGTGCCTCAGGGGCCAGTGCGACTGTCTTATTTTCGGCGCGGAGTGCTATGTCTGGGTCACTAGCAAGAGTGATGATTCCGTTGGGCCTGGGCATTTTGAGCTTCATGTACCCGTAATGGGGTATAGCTTGAAAAATTGTGAATGCCTCCCGTCCAAATAGAGCGTGGTGTCCGCTGCTGAACGGGGCCACTTGGAACATGACCTCCTCGGACCTGTAATTATCTGGCGTGCCGAACACCACATCCAGTGTGATTTTTCCTGTACAGCATGCTTCCCGACTGGGGATTATTCCTCTAAAGGTTGTGCTGCTTCGCCAATGCGGGTCCAGTCTATTTCCATTTTTCAAGGGTTTCTCGTAAATGAGGTTCAATCCGCTGCCACTCGTCCATGAGTACCTTGGTAAGGCGAAGCCGCCCACTATTGGACCGAGGACCAATGCGGCTGGTGCTCGGGCTGTTCGAATTTAGGTTCATCAACGCATTAAAGGTAATAGCCGTGTCCTCCATGGGTTTATCGTTGCTACTTGGTGGACTTCGCAAGGCTGCGGAGTGTTTGTTTCGCATATTATTTGCTGCGAAAGTCTCAAGATTTTAATACCGTCTCGGTATCCCCGGCTGGTGCTCGTGGATTCGGTGTTAGAAGCTCTTCGCGACTTTTGGCCACCGCCGAGTATCCAACATGCTCTAAGGCTATGAGTTGGTGTGGCGCCCTCTGTACTATGAATTTTACAGCGTCCATTGAGCCATCCCTCCAGTGCGGTTCCATGCCCTGTAGGGGGTTTTTGTTTTTTGGTGTTTAACCCGAGTGACTGTCGATAATGCACCCTTTTATTTCGGACTGGGTTTGTATTCAGGGCCGGATTGTCCCAAAATCTTACTTCGGTTTTCCAGGCGCTTTCCATCGCACAGTACTTTTGTACTATGGACGCCAAGTCAGCAAAGCGTGTAATTTCACGGCGTCCTATGGCGTTGAGGATTCCCTTATTCGTACAATTATTGCAGAAGAATGAAATTGTGTCTTCCTCGCGGTCGTCCTTTATCCCGTTCATAATCAGGAGGAATCTGGCCTAGTAATGATGTACTGTTTCCTCGGGCTCTTGCCTAATTTTGGATAGATCGCATATGTTCGGGTGGGTGGGTGGAATGAAATCTGAAACCTCACCCAATCTGAGACTCAAGGGCCAAGGAGTTTCTGAACTCAGAAGTTTGGATTCTTGGATGTTGTCCGATGAATCTAGCCCGTTGCCTGACTCTAATTTCAGGTCTTGAGTGACGTCCTTCCCTCCGCGGGTATCCGGCTTGGAGGGATCAGGAATCCATACATAGCTAGTCCTTAAGATAGATGAAGGGTCGCCGCATTGTTCCTCCACCACAGCAGCGTGATGGGTGACCTGGGGAGAGTTAATCTCTCTCAGATCGGGTTTAGGCCCAATCTGATCGTAGTCTGTAGCGACTCGAGGCGGCGATGCGCGATCCAGAGCTCGCTTAAGGAAGAGAGCTCCGCCGGATCTAACCGCTCGGCGAGTTCCGAGTTGACGTGAAGATTGCTTTCGACCCGAGAAGTCATCGCGGGTGCTGATGGCGAACAGCGGTCATAAGAAAACCGCTTAGTCAAGAGTTTGGCCGATAGCCAAAGCTCCTTTAGCAACAGTACCGTCTTTAAAGACGGGATGAGGCATCGTTCCTAATGGCAACGACACAGAGGAACTCTCAATGAAAGCACCAATGTCGGTGTCAAAACCGGCGGATCTCGGGTAGGGGGTCCCGAACTGTCCGTCTAGGCGGATGGTAACAGGAGACAAGGGACACGATGTTTTTACCCAGGTTCGGCCTCTCGATGGAGGTAAAACCTACTCTCGCTGATTAATATTGATGATATGGGTAGTACAAGACTAGATCTAACACGAGATCAGAGAGGCTAAACCCTACAAGCTAGCCTATGGTATGATTGTTGTTCGTCCTACGGAGTAAAACCCTCCGGTTTATATAGACACCGGAGAGGGCTAGGGTTACACAGAGTCGGTTACAATAGGAGGAGATCTACATATCCATATCTCCAAGCTTGCCTTCCACGCCAAGGAAAGTCCCATCCAGACACGGGACGAAGTCTTCAATCTCGTATCTTCATAGTCCAGGAGTCCGGCCAAAGGTTATAGTCCGGCCATCCGGACACCCCCTAATCCAGGACTCACTCACTCTTTTTTTAAGCATATTCTGTGCAGTTCAACTAAAATAAAATGCCATCACCGCCTTGACAATTCAGTGACACTGTACAAAAATTCAAAAAGAAATGACTTAACATTACATCATGGTGTCAGGTATGTAATCGACATACATTAGAGAAAAACATACAGACCTCCTCCGATAACATAATGAACATTAAGTTTAACAAAGGTGTGACTAGCTTTACCGGGATAATTTGAGTGAACTCTACACCTTCTGTTCCTTAATATAAGACGTTTCCGCAGTTCAATTTTAAGTACCCAAACGTCTAGTATTTAGAAAAACTGGTAGTAGTTTTCTTGAGAACATGTCTGGGAAAGCTCGCCACACTTTATATATGTCCATACGCTAATGCAACACCATTCGAATAGTACAGATATACACTAATCCAGTGGCTAGTGCAACAGTAGAGTAGTTTTTCTATTACGGGGTAGAGTACAATGGTTTTACTGAACAGATTTCCATAAGCTAGCATTGGAAGATTTCTATAAGCATTAACAATACAACATGTGAAGGTAACAAGTTTTAGCATTGGTATACTAGCTGTGCAACAACATAAAACCAAATACAAAAGTCTGAAGGTAACTAGCATCTTATATTTACTAATTGGAGGCACCTTTCGAGCCTTTACGTTAATCCACATCATCAAAGATTAATTCAACCATTAGATTTAAAATTTAATGGTCAAGATCTATATAAAGTCCCGACTTAATATAAAGAAACAGTGTACGTAAAGAATTGAACCAGCACGTACAAAAAGGAGAGGCACCACATAGCTTTATAATAATAAAAAGATCACAATCCTAAAATAAGAAGAAGATCACGTAAAAGAAGAGTCATCATACTACAAGGAAAGGGCCATCGTGGTTCTCAAAAAGTCCATCAAACACGTCCAAGTTCCCAACTATCACGTACAGGAAAAAGAAAACCTGCCTTATAATATATAAAAGAAATCATCAAGTGAAAAAAGAGTCCTGTCGCTACAAGGAAAGAGCCATCATGATTAAAAAAATTCCATCATCACACACATCCAAGTCCCAAAATATCATGTACCTTCTGTGTCTTCAAAAAATAAAGGAAAATTATACGTACAAATAAACATGTGTGTTCCCCCTGTCTTCTTGAAATAAAAGGAAAAAGATCAAAGTAATCCAGAACCAACACGTACAGAAAGAGAGACACTGCCTTATAATGTAAAATAAAAATATGAAGTAAAAAGAAATAATCCTGATGTTATAGAAAAGAGCAATCGTGTTTTTTAAAAACATGCCATCATCGTATACGTCCAAGTTCCAAAATATCAGGTGCCTACTCTGTTTTGGAAAACGATGAAAAATTATACATATACAAATAATAACATGCCTTGCATGTTTTTTATTTGTGGGTTCATGTCACAAAATTATTTTCTACAAGCTTTGGTAACGTGTTTCTATTTTTTGATTAGATAGTAAGACTGATCCTTGCATAGTACCTATATTGATTTTTTAGATGCCCACTTCATATACATGGTCGTAAAGATGTTATAAATATATTTACCCAATACTATACGACTAGAACCAGTGAACATTTAATTATCATAA
The DNA here is from genome assembly GCA_021605205.1 of Aegilops longissima. Classification (NCBI taxonomy): domain Eukaryota; kingdom Viridiplantae; phylum Streptophyta; class Magnoliopsida; order Poales; family Poaceae; genus Aegilops; species Aegilops longissima. The sequence continues at coordinate 480,579,882 of CM038681.1, read as the reverse complement.
TATACGACTAGAACCAGTGAACCACTAAGTAATTAGATTAAATAAGCATATTCATTCTGCTTCCAAACCTATGATTTATAGCTACATCTGTTAGAATATTTGTAGTTTGTATGCTAATAAATACAAGAATATTAGTCTTGGTGCAATTCACTATATGTAATTCATACCCCTAGATCGCATACATGCTAACTGACGATGTTGATAAAATCAATTGAATTAATCAAACATATGTACATACCCTTTTGTCCCGCTCATAATAGTGCCAACTCTTACATGTTCCGCATACTAATATTTTGTATGTTTATCCATAAAATTTTCACTTTGCAATTTGTAAAAATATTATAAATTTATTTTTATAATGAAAGTTCAAATCTAATTGTCAACGTAGCTAGCCCGCGCAGATGTGCGGGTTGTTGACTAGTTATTAACTAATGATAGTATAAAAAAATGCAAACCATGTACCTTCAAGTTAAATATCATTTCAAACTTGAGGGGACTTGAAAAATTGCTATCCCAATCTTGATAATCGATCAAACATAAAAACTTGATCGAACAGCTCAAGAGAACAACTGGAGGAGCAGGTGCCCACTCTTGACCTTTCCTCTTCTCTTCTTAAATTTTTTTGCAGTTTAACCAAAATAAAATGACATCAGCGCCTTGGCATTTTGGTGACACTGTACAAAAAAATTGACTTATCTCATGAATGTGAGGTATGTAATCTATAAACATTAACAGTGCAAAAATCTGAAGGTAATAACAAGTTTCATCTTTGGTATACTAGCTGTGCAACAGCATTAGAATGCCTTAGCTGAAAAATCTTTAGTACATCCACAATTAACAGCTAACCCTGAAATAATCAAGTGACATTAAATGGCATTGCTTAAATTTATCGGTGGCATTTGACTGAGTGTGGCATTAGTTAAATGTGGCATCACTTTAGCAGTAGCATTGCTTGACTTTACCGTCGGCATTATACTAACAGCAAAAAAGTGGCAATAAGAATATGGGAGGCCCATTCGGACAGTGGGCGCACCAATGTGATGTACCTCCACGGCCGCGTAGAGTGGTGCCCAGAGCAACAAATATCCAGGCAACATATGTGGATTACGTCCCATTTTTGTTCTCTTTAGCCACCTTTTTCCTATGTGAGGACAAAAAACCAATCGACCTCGTCATTCTCAATTGTTGTCATGCCTTTCTACCCTTTCTTACTCTTTTTCAACCAAGATACACGAGACTCGTTCCTTAGCTACTGATTTTTCCCTTTTCAACCTAGATGCGGGTTCGATGCCTAGTCTCTTGGACAGTACTTTCTCCATTCCTTTCCTTATTCAACCCAGACATGGATTAGTCTGCATGAAGTAGGGTTTCCTTTAATAGTGCAAATTAAGGTTTTCGTCTGCGTGAACAGCAAAGAAGAGGATAGTAAATTGGGAAGATGGTGGAGTGGAAAAAGATCCACATACAGCGACATCGCAGATGGGGCAATAGAACAAGGGCATGGTTTGAAAAGAGGTAGCATACCTGATGGTTGGCGGGAAGTAGCTTCGCTCGTGGTTATCGTCCTCCACACACACTACGATAGCGAGCTTGGGGACGGAGGCCATCCCGCGCGGGCACTAGGTCTGAGAGGACGGCCTTGTCATTAGTGCGTGACCTTGCTCGCCGACGATGAGTGCATCAACGCTGCACGTCCTTTTCTTCCCCGGTATATCTGAGACCACCAGTGAGGAGGGAGACAGAGGCCGTCTTTTTTAGATCTAGAGAGAGGGTGATATTGTGAGAAGCAAGTGGGCAGCCCTTAGCAAGAAAGCGCTGAAGCTCCAGCCTATATATCTTTTTTGATACTAGTACTTGAGGTGGAGTAGTGGTAGAGTAGTTTATATTTTCTCCGCATACAGTACCAGTTAGTCGTGCTTCAAAACTGAACGACACGTCATTAAAAAAATAAAGTCGAGAACTAATGCGGCACCTCGGGCCAACGCGGCGAGATCGCATTTTGCACGAGAAATTACACACCATGTTTCATTGACATGTGGTCTCGTTCCAACATGTCAGTGAGACGACGGCGAGTCCTTTTGTACAATTTTCCGAACGGACGTCTATGTAGGTCGGGGCGCCTCTTCGTGTACCGTGGCAACCGTCCACCGCCTCTTCGCCTTTCCCTCTCAATTTGGAACTGATCTCGCATGCCTTCACCTTTCCTTCTGCCATTGTTTGATCATCTTCTCCATGGAGGGAACAGGCCAGAAATGACCCTGTTATCCTTGCCCCGATGTGAAAGATGACGTGGTGGAGGAACTCATTGATCGGTGTGATGTCATCACCTCGGCTAGCATGGCAGGTTCGTTTAAGACCATTCTTGACTCAACTAAAAACATCATTACAAGGAACCCAAGGGTCTAGGAGCGGTTTGATCTCCCCTACCTTCTTCACCGTGACCCTGCTGACGACTGGTACGCGGACGACGAAAGCCTCGCCTTGTGCAAGTTGACGCCGCTTGATAATGATACATGTGATGTTAAGATGCCATCGCTTGAGGGTAAGGCTTGGGCAGGCGCAAATGGAGATTGGGTTGTTTATATTGGGTACAACTGCGAGTGGGAACTTGTGAATGTGTACTCGTCACCGGGTTCCACTTCCAAAAATCTCAAGCTGCCCAGAGGTTGACCACACCAGTATTCTATGTATGTTCAGCTACAATCATGGTGACTGTCGTCTATAGAAGATAGCAATCTGTTGAGTTCCCAACCGCTCTTGGGGTTATAGGAATGCTTGTGTTGTCACTATCTTCGACAAGCTTGTTGCCTTCCTTCATAATTCGGTTCGATGGATATTGCTCAAAAATCAGTTTATGTACACGGATGTGTACTATGATGTAATTCAATACGAGGGTCTTGTGTTTGCTGCCACCACTCGTGGCACTGTTTTTGCATGGAATCCTATTGCTTTCCGTACATTTGTCTTCCACCATAAATATAATTCTTTCATCCACATGCATGCGGGTTAGCTAGTTTCACTTTACTAATTAACCTTCCTTTGTTTCCAAGGTCCAGTGAACGTTCCACCACCTATACTTGAAAAAAATTATAACCAAGGGGGAGATGACGATGGTTATGATCACGAGCATGAGGACGAGTAGGACCCACATACTCAGTGGTGCCTAGCAACTTATTCCGATGAACTACCTCTTCTTGTCTGTATACAGGGCACTGCTGATGTTACTAAGGAAGCAGGTGTTGTATCGCATGGTCGCACTCTCTGGACCTATTCCAACATCTGTTGCAGGGTATTCGGGATGGATACTAGTGTGGTAGCGCCAATGCCTTCCCCTTGGTTCAGTATTGTCGGCGTCCTGGGAACGGGGATACCCAGACTTGCCTGGCTGCTGCCCAGGGTGTGGCTCCTCCAGCGGCCTGGTACGGCCCATCTTCATCAACAACCACTCAAGATCCTCGCGAGGGGCCAACCCTCGCGAGGCAGACAATGCAAGACCTCCTCAGGGGCGGCCTCCCTAGGCCGGCTCCTGAGGAGCAGATATATCTATGCAAGGGGTACCTCGCGAGTTCGCATGACGTGAGCCATGACGACCAAGGCCAGGCGGGCGCCAGCGGGCGCAGTGTACTCGTTGCCTCTTTGGTGCTAAAGGGGCAAGTGTGGGCGAGGAGTCCCGACGCATCAGGCAAAGGTTCCCATATTGGTGCAACGAGACCAAGACCAGCAGGACGGCAGGAAGGAGGTCACCACGGAGCCTACGACGGCGTCACCACTAGAGTCTTTGGCAGGCAAAGACCACCTTTTGTAAGGATAACTTGTACTAGTTTTCCCCCATCAAACTGGCCGTTGTGGGATCCCTTCCCGCCTAATTTTTGGGAAGAGGACCCGGGCCTCTATATATAGGACTAGCCACCACCGTGGGAGGCATCTCATCATGGACTAGATCCATTCTGCCAAGGCCACCACACAAGCTCACCGAGCTCAAGAACACCTCTCCTCGGGAGGCTGTTCTTCCCTTGTACTTGTTCATCCTCAGGCTGCAATGCAATCCACCACACCACACTGGAGTAGGGTATTACACCACAACAGTGGCCCGAACCAGTATAAATCCTTGTGTCACTTGTTCTTTGGGTTTGACGAGTTCAGCCTTGAGATCATTGCAAGAGCGAGCTAGAGAGAGAGAGAGAGAGAGAGAGAGATCTTCGTGCGCATCCAGTGTTCGAACCTCAAGGGTTTGCCGGAACCCAGAATCTGACATTTGGCGCGCCAGGTAGGGGGGTGCCGAAGTTCCGCTCCTCCTCCAGCTCCGCTCTCCGTTCAGTCCCCATGGCTGGCGCTGCTCCACCAACTGGATCGACAGGCGAGCACGACGGCGCAAGGAGGCTCAGAGCCTTCACCCCCGCCTTACGACGGGTGCGGTGGCCGCCCAAGTTCAAGCCGAAGATGCCGCCTCGCTTCAATGGTGCGGCGGATCCCTCAACCTTCCTGCTGGCTTACGAGGAGCCATACTGGAGGCGGGAGGTGACGACAGGGTCATGGCAAACTGGTTCCGCATGGCCCTCGCTGGCGCGCCGCGCGCTTGGTTGCTCAACCTGTCAGGATCTTCCGTGGCTTCTTGGGAAGAGCTGCGCGGCCTTTTCCTCGCACGATTCGCGGCACCGGCGCCTGTCACTATCGCGGCCCTCCTCGGCGGCTCACAAGCGCCACCCTCAGACCACCACGGCAAGCAGTTCTTCCGCCAAATCGGCGCGGCCTCTGTGCAGCAAGGAGCCCCTCCAGGACGGGCGATGCCCGACCTTCGATTAGGGGATCATCCCGCCACCACAGCCGGCTCAGGAACACTCCCAATGCTCCGCACGCCCACCATCTGCCACGTCGCCGTGACCAAGACGCTCATCGACGGTGGAGCGGGCCTCAATGTGCTCTCCGTGGAAGCTTTCGGCTTGCTTCACGTGCCGCATGGCCGGCTCCGCCCCACCAAGCATTTCTCCGGGGTCCGTAGCGGGTCCACCAGCCCCCTGGGACAAATACGCCTTCCGGTCACCTTCGGTACTCGATATAACTACCGCACCGAGCTGATCGACTTCGACATCACCCGCATCGGCCTCCCGTACAACGCCATCCTCGGGTACCCTGCCTTAGACTAGTTCATGGCGGCGACCCATCCGGCCTACAACCTCATGAAGATGTCGGGCAGCAGCGGCGTCCTCACCATGGCTGGAGACACCAAGGAGGCACTGGCGGCCCTCAAGCTCGCCTTTAGGGCCGCAGCGGCAGCGCACCCAGCCGACGAAGCTGCCCCGGGGGCTAAGGAGGCTGCACCGGCAAAGAAGAAGCAGCTCTGCACTCAAGATCGGGTTGAAACGAAGCAAGTCCCGGTCGAGGAAGATGGATCCTTGGGAGCCACCTTCACCATAGGCACCATCCTTGACCTGGGCCAAGAGGAGGCATTGGTAAAGTTCTTGCGCGTGAACAAGGAGGTATTAGCCTGGGAACCCAAGCTACTGGTGGGGGTCCCCAGGGGGTAATCGAGCATCACTTAAGGGTGTGCCCCAATGTGCGCCCCGTAAAAGAGAAGGCGCGGCGGCAATCCACGGAGAAGCATGCCTTCATCGTCCAAGAAACTCGCAAGCTAGAAGCGACAGGTGTCATTCGCGAGCTACGGTACCCGAAAGGGCTGGCAAACCCCGTAGTTGTCCCCAAGAAGGGCGGAAAGGAACACATGTGTGTTGACTTCACCAACCTCAACAAAGCCTGCCCCCAAGACCAGTTCCCACTTTCGCGCATCGACTAGATCGTTGACTCCACCGCCAAGTGTGGCCTGCTATGTTTCCTGGACGCATTCTTGGGCTACCACCGATCAAGATGGTGGTGGAGGACGTAGAGAAGACGGCCTTCTTGACCCCGTGCGGGGTATACTGCTACACCCACATGCCGTTCGGACTACGCAACATAGGGGCGACCTTCCAGAGGTTGATGCACATCACCCTGGGCCAGTAGCTATGGATGAACGCAGAAGCCTATGTCAATGACATCGTGGTAAAATTTCGGGAAGCAAGAACCCTCATTCAGGACCTGGAGGAGACCTTCACTAGCCTGCGCCAGGTGGACCTACGGCTCAACCCATAGAAGTGTGTGTTCGGTGTCCCTTCTAGCAATCTATTGGGCTTCCTCGTGTCACACCGGGGGATCGAGGCCAATCCGGAGAAGGTCAAGGCAATAGAAGACATGAGCCCTCAGCAAACCCTCAAAGAAATGCAGAAGCTCGTGGGCTGCGTGATTTCGTTGGGACGCTTCATCTCCAAGCTGGGAGAGCGCGCCTTGCTGTTCTTCAAGCTGATGAAGAAGAAAGGCCCATTCGAGTGGACCCCCGAGGCTGACCTGGCGTTTCAAGACCTCAAGAGATACTTGACCAGCCCACCGGTGATGGTAGCGCCTCGTCCGCTCGAGCCCCTGGTGTTCTACCTGGCTGCCACGCCTCACTCAGCCAGCGCGGCGCTTGTGGCCGTTCGGGAGAAACGCCAGGCCAAGAGCTCGCCGCGTAATGCCGCACCCTTGGCCGAGACGACGCGGCACCAAGGCGACACTGCTAAAACCACAACAACGCCCACAGATGACCAGGGCCTTCAAGACGGCGTTCTAGGACCTGCAGAGGCCCCGGCGCGAGACCAAGCTCCTGAGGATACCCCACCTCGGGAGGCGCCACAACCCCCAGACGCCACAGGCTCCATCGACGATATCGCCCTCGTCGAGCACCTGGTGTACTTCGTTGATACGTCTCCAACGTATCTATAATTTTTTATTGCTCCATGCTATATTATCTACTGTTTTGGACTATATTGGGCTTTATTTTCCACTTCTATATTACTTTTGGGACTAACCTATTAACCGTAGGCCTAGCCCAGAATTGCTGTTTTTTTGCCTATTTCAGTGTTTCAAAGAAACGGAATATCAAACGGAGTCCAAACGGAATGAAACCTTCGTGAACGTGATTTTCTCACCAAATATGATCCAGGAGACTTGGACCCTCCGTCAAGAAAGCCACGAGGCGGTCACGAGGGTGGAGGGCGTGCACCCCCTAGGGCGCGCCCCCTGCCTCGTGGACCCCTCGAAGCTCCACCGACGTACTCCTTCCTCCTATATATACCTACGTACCTCCAAACGATCAGATACGGAGCCAAAAACCTAATTCCACCGCCGCAACCTTCTGTACCCACGAGATCCCATCTTGGGGCCTGTTCCGGAGCTCCGCCGGAGGGGGAATCCATCACCGAGGGCTTCTACATCATCACCATAGCCTCTCCGATGAAGTGTGTGTAGTTTACCTCAGACCTCCGGGTCCATAGTTAGTAGCTAGATGGCTTCTTCTCTCTTTTTGGATCTCAATACAAAGTTCTCCCCATCTCTTGTGGAGATCTATTCGATGTAATCTTCTTTTTGCGGTGTGTTTGTTGAGACCGATGAATTGTGGGTTTATGATCAAGAATATCTATGAACAATATTTGAATCTTCTTTGAGTTCTTTTATGTATGATTGGTTATCTTTGCAAGTCTCTTCGAATTATCAGTTTGGTTTGGCCTACTAGATTGGTTTTTCTTGCAATGTGAGAAGTGCTTAGCTTTGGGTTCAATCTTGCGGTGTCCTTACCCAGTGACAGAAAGGGCAGCATGGCACGTATTGTATTGTTGCCATCGAGGATAACAAGATGGGGTATTTATCATATTGCATGAATTTATTCCTCTACATCATGTCATCTTGCTTAAGGTGTTACTCTGTTTTCATTAACTTAATACTCTAGATGCATGTTGGGTAGCGGTCGATGAGTGGAGTAATAGTAGTAGATGCATGGAGGAGTCGGTCTACTTGTCTCGGGCGTGATGCCTATATACATGATCATACCTAGATATTCTCATAACTATGCTCAATTCTGTCAATTGCTCAACAGTAATTTGTTCACCCACCTTAGAAATACTTATGCTCTTGAGAGAAGCCACTAGTGAAACCTATGGCCCCCGGGTCTATTCTCATCATATCAATCTCCAATCACTTTATTATTTCTTTGCTTTTTTACTTTGCCTTTTATTTTACCTTGCATCTTTATATCAAAAATACCAAAAATATTATCTATCATCTCAATCAGATCTCACTCTCGTAAGTGACCGTGAAGGGATTGACAACCCCTAATCGCATTGGTTGTGTTGAGCTATTGTTTTGTGTTGGTACGAGGGACTCGTGTGTAGCCTCCTACTGGATTGATACCTTGGTTCTCAAAAACTGAGGGAAATACTTACGCTACTTTGCTGCATCATCCTCTCCTCTTCGGTGAAATCAAACGCAAGCTCAAGAGGTAGCAAGAAGAATTTCTAGCACCGTTGCCGGGGAGTCTACGCAAAAGTCAACATACCAAGTACCCATCACAATCCCTATCTCTCGCACTACATTACTTGCAAGTTGCCTCTCGTTTTCCTCTCCCCCACTTCACCCTTGCCGTTTTATTCGCCTCTCTTTTCCGTTTGCCTTTTTCTCGCTCGCCTTTTTGTTTGCTCGTGTGTTGGATTGCTTGTTTGTCGCGATGGCTCAAGATAATACCAAATTCTATGACTATACCAATACCAACAATAATGATTTCCTTAGCACTCCGATTGCTCCTCTTGCCAATACTGAATATTGTGAAAAAGAAATCAATACTGCCTTATTGAATCTTGTTATGAAAGATCAATTCGTCGGCCTTCCTAGTGAAGATGCCGCTACTCATCTAAATAGCTTCATTGATTTATGTGACATGCAAAAGAAGAAAGATGTCGATAATGATATTGTTTAATTGAAGCTATTTCCTTTTTCGCTTAGAGATCGTGCTAAAGCTTGGTTTTCGTCTTTGCCTAAAAATAGTATTGATTCTTGGAACAAGCGCAAAGATGCTTTTATCTCTAAGTATTTTCCTCCCGCTAAGATCATCTCTCTTAGAAACGATATTATGAATTTTAAGCAACTTGATCATGAACATGTTGCACAAGCTTGGGAGAGAATGAAATTAATGATACATAATTGCCCTACTCATGGTTTGAATTTGTGGATGATTATACAAAAAATTATGCCGGATTAATTTTTGCTTCTAGAAATCTTTTAGATTCGGCCGCGGGAGGCACTTTTATGGAAATCACTTTATGAGATGCTACTAAACTCCTAGATAATATTATGGTTAATTATTCTCAATGGCACACTGAAAGATCTACTAATAAAAAAGTGCATGCGATAGAAGAAATCAATGTTTTGAGTGGAAAGATGGATGAACTTATGAAATTATTTGCTAATAAGAGTGTTTCTTCTGATCCTAATGATATGCCTTTGTCTACTTTGGTTGAGAATAATAATGAATCTATGGATGTGAATTTTGTTGGTAGGAATAATTTTGGTAACAACGCGTATAGAGTGAATTTTAATCCTAGGCCTTACCCTTTTAATCCTTCTAATAATTATGGAAATTCCTACAACAACTCTTATGGAAATTTTAATAAGATGCCCTCTTAATTTGAGAATAGTGTTAAAGAGTTTATGAATTCACAAAGGAATTTTAATGCTTTGCTTGAAGAGAAATTTCTTAAAGTTGATGAATTGCTAGGAACGTTGATAGAATTTCTCTTGATGTTGATTCTTTAAAGCTTAGATCTATTCCTCCTAAGCATGATATCAACGAGTCTCTCAAAGCCATGAGAATTTCCATTGATGAGTGCAAGGAAAGAACCGCTAGGATGCGTGCCACAAAAGATGCCTTTATTAAAGCGTGTTCTTCCAATTCCTATGAAAATCAAGAGGAAGATCTAAAAGTTATTGATGTATCTCCTATTAAATCTTTATTTTGCAATATGAATCTTGATGAAACTGAATATGATCCTCCTTTACCTAGACGGCGTTCTAAATATTCGGAGTATTTAGATCTTGATGATGAAATTGATAAAAGTGGGATTGAAAAGAATAAAACCCTAGATGTTGCTAAACCCACTATATTGGATTTCACAGAATTTAATTATGAAAGTTGCTCTTTAATTTATTGTATTTCCTTGTTGCAATCCATGCTAAATTCTCCTCATGCTTATAGTCAAAATAAAGCGTTTACTAAACATATCGTTGATGCCTTGATGCAATCTTATGAAGAAAAACTTGAGTTGGAAGTTTCTATCCCTAGAAAACTCTATGATGGGTGGGAACCAAATATTAATATTAATATTAAGGATCATGAATTTTATGCTTTATGTGATTTGGGTGCTAGTGTTTCCACTATTCCCAAAACTTTGTGTGATTTGCTAGATTTCCGCGATATTGATGATTGCTCTCTAAACTTGCATCTTGCGGATTCCACTATTAAGAAACCTATGGGAAGAATTAATGATGTTCTTATTGTTTCAAATAGGAATTATGTGTCCGTAGATTTTATCGTGCTTGATATAGATTGCAATCCTTCTTGTCCTATTATTCTTGGTAGACCTTTCCTTAGAATGATTCGTGCGAGTATTGATATGAAGGAAGGGAATATTAGATTCCAATTTCCATTAAGGAAAGGCATGGAACACTTCCCTAGAAAGAAAATGAAATTACCATATGAATCTATCATGAGAGCCACTTATGGATTGCCTACCAAAGATGGCAAAACCTAGATCTATCCTTGCTTTTATGCCTAGCTAGGGGCGTTAAACGATAGCGCTTGTTGGGAGGCAACCCAATTTTATTTTATTTTTTTGTTTTTTGTTTTTGTTTAGGAATAAATAATCCATCTACCTTCTGTTTAGATGTGGTTTTATCTTTTAATTAGTGTTTGTGCCAAGTTAAACCTATAGGATCTTCTTGGATGATAGTTATTTGATCTTGCTGTAATTTCCAGAAACTTTCTGTTCACGAAAACAATTTTTAAAAATCTCCAAAATGTGATAAAATACTGATTCCAATTGATGCTGATCAATAGACAAATTATCTAGGTCTTCCTATTTTCGTAGATTTGTTTGAGTTCCATAAGTTTACGTTAGTTACAGATTACTATAGACTGTTCTGTTTTTGACAGATTCTGTTTTTCGTGTGTTGTTTGCTTATTTTGATGAATCTATGGCTAGTAAAATAGTTTATAATCCATACAGAAGTTGGAATACAGTAGGTTTAACACCAATATAAATAAAGAATGAGTTCATTACAGTACCTTCAAGTGGTCTTTTGTTTTGTTTCGCTAACGGAGCTCACGAGATTTCTGTTGAGTTTTGTGTTGTGAAGTTTTCAAGTTTTGGGTAAATTCTTTTGATGGATCATGGAACAAGGAGTGGCAAGATCCTAATATTGGGGATGCCCATGGCACCCCCAAGATAATCCAAGGACATCAAAAATTCAAAGCTTGGGGATGCCCCGGAAGGCATCCCCTCTTTCGTCTACTTCCATCGGTAATTTTACTTGGAGCTATATTTTTATTCACCACATGATATGTGTTTTGCTTGGAGCGTCTTGTATTATTTGAGTCTTTATTTTTAGTTTACCACAATCATCCTTGTTGTACACACCTTTTGAGAGATCCATACATGAATTGGAATTTGATAGAATACTCTATGTGCTTCACTTATATCTTTTGAGCTATATAGTTTTGCTCTAGTGCTTCACTTATATCTTTTGTGGTTTATACTTTTGCTCCAGTGCTTCACTTAGATCTTTTAGAGCACGGTGGTGAATTTGTTTTAAAGAAACTATTGATCTCTCAAGCTTCACTTAGATTATTTTGAGAGTCTTAAATAGCATGGTAAATTGCTTAATAATAATAATATGCTTGGTATTCAAGATTTGTATAACTTTCTTTTGAGTGCGTTGAATACTAAGAAATGTTTGATGCTTGATAATTGTTTTGAGATATGGAGGTGATAATATTAGAGTCATGCTAGTTGAGTAGTTGTGAATTTGAGGAATACTCGTGTTAAAGTTGTGATTCCCGTAGCATGCACGTATGGTGAACCGTTATGTGATGAAGTCAGAGCATGATTTATTTATTGATTGTCATCCTTATGAGTGGCGGTCCGGGACGAGCGATGGTCTTTTCCTACCAATCTATCCCCCTAGGAGCATGCGCATAATACTTTTCTTTGATAACTTCTAGATTTTTGCAATAAGTATATGAGTTCTTTATGACTAATGTTGAGTCCATGGATTATACGCACTTTTCCTTCCTTCCACCATTGCTAGCCTCTCTAAATACCGCGCACTTTTTGCCGGTATCATACACCCACCATATACCTTCCTCAAAACAGCCACCATACCTACCTATCATGGAATTTCCACAGCCATTCTGAGATATATTGCCATGCAACTTTCCACCGTTCCGTTTATTATGACACGCTCCATCATTGTCATATTGCTAGCATGATCATGTAGTTGACATCGTATTCGTGGCAAAGCCACCGTTCATAATTCTTTCATACATGTCACTCTTGATTCATTGCATATCCCGGTACACCGCCAGAGGCATTCACATAGAGTCATATTTTGTTCTAAGTATTGAGTTGTAATTGTTGAGTTGTAAGAAAAATAAAAGTGTGATGATTATCATTTTTAGAGCATTGTCCCAAGTGAGGAAAGGATGATGGAGACTATGATTCCCCCACAAGTCGGGATGAGACTCCGAACGAAAAAAAGAGGCCATAAAAAAGAGAAAATGCCCAAATAAAAAAATGAGAGAAAAAGAGAGAAGGGACAATGTTACTATCCTTTACCACACTTTTGCTTCAAAGTAGCACCATGATCTTCATGATAGAGAGTCTCTCATTTTGTCACTTTCATATACTAGTGGGAATTTTACATTATAGAACTTGGCTTGTATATTCCAATGATGGGCTTCCTCAAATTTCCCTAGGTCTTCGTGAGCAAGCGAGTTGGATGCACACCCACTTAGTTTCTTTTGTTGAGCTTTCATATACTTATAGCTCTAGTGCATCCGTTGCATGGCAATCCCTACTCACTCACATTGATATCTATTGATGGGCATCTCCATAGCCCGTTGATACACCTAGTTGATGTGATACTATCTTCCCTCTTTTTGTCTTCTCCACAACCACCATTCTATTCCACATATAGTGTTATATCCATGGCTCACACTCATGTATTGCGTGAAGATTGAAAAAGTTTTGACAATGTTAAAGTATGAAACAATTGCTTGGCTTGTCATCGGGGTAGTGCATGATTTCAATACTTTGTGTGGTGAAGATAGAGCATAGCCAGACTATATGATTTTGTAGGGATAACTTTCTTTGGCCATGTTATTCTGAGAAGACATAATTGCTTTGTTAGTATGCTTGAAGTATTATTATTTTTATGTCAACATGAACTTTTGTCTTGAATCTTTCGAATCTGAATATTCATACCATAATTGAGAAGATTTACATTGAAATTATGCCAAGTAGCACTCCGCATCAAAAATTCTCTTTTTATCATATACCTACTCGAGGACGAGCAGGAATTAAGCTTGGGGATGCCTGATACGTCTCCAACGTATCTATAATTTTCGATTGCTCCATGCTATATTATCTACTGTTTTGGACTATATTGGGCTTTATTTTCCACTTTTATATTACTTTTGGGACTAACCTATTAACCGGAGGTCCAGCCCAAAATTGCTGTTTTTTGCCTATTTCAGTGTTTCAAAGAAACGGAATATCAAACGGAGTCCAAACGGAATGAAACCTTCGTGAACGTGATTTTCTCACCAGATATGATCCAGGAGACTTGGACCCTCCCTCAAGTAAGCCACGAGGCGGTCGCGAGGGTGGAGGACGCCCCCCCTAGGGCGTGCCCCCCTGCCTAGTGGGCCCCTCGAAGCTCCACCGACGTACTCCTTCCTCCTATATATACCTACGTACCCCCAAACGATCAGATACAGAGCCAAAAGTCTAATTCCACCGCCGCAACCTTCTGTACCAACGAGATCCCATCTTGGGGCCTGTTCAGGAGTTCCGCCGGAGGGGGCATCCATCACGGAGGGCTTCTACATCATCACCATAGCCTCTCCGATGAAGTGTGAGTAGTTTACCTCAGACCTTCGGGTCCATAGTTAGTAGCTAGATGGCTTCTTCTCTCTTTTTGGATCTCAATACAAAGTTCTCCCCCTCTCTTGTGGAGGTCTATTCGATGTAATCTTCTTTTTGCGGTGTGTTTGTTGAGAACGATGAATTGTGGGTTTACGATCAAGATTATCTATGAACAATATTTGAATCTTCTATGAATTCTTTTATGTATGATTGGTTATCTTTGCAAGTCTCTTTGAATTATCAGTTTGGTTTGGCCTACTATATTGGTTTTTCTTGCAATGGGAGAAGTGCTTAGCTTTGGGTTCAATCTTGCGGTGTCCTTACCCAGTGACAGAAAGGGCAGCAAGGCACATATTGTATTGTTGACATCGAGGATAACAAGATGGGGTATTTATCATATTGCATGAATTTATTCCTCTACATCATGTCATCTTGCTTAAGGCGTTACTCTGTTTTAATTAACTTAATACTCTAGATGCATGCTGGATAGCGGTCGATGAGTGGAGTAATAGTAGTAGGTGCAGGCAGGAGTTGGTCTACTTGTCTCGGACGTGATGCCTATATACATGATCATACCTAGATATTCTCATAACTATGCTCAATTCTGTCAATTGCTCAACAGTAATTTGTTCACCCACCATAGAAATACTTATGTTCTTGAGAGAAGCCACTAGTGAAACCTATGGCCCCCGGGTCTATTCTCATCATATCAATCTCCAATCACTTTATTATTGCTTTGCTTTTTTACTTTGCCTTTTATTTTACCTTGCATCTTTATATCAAAAATACAAAAAATATTATCTATCATCTCAATCAGATCTCACTCTCGTAAGTGGCCGTGAAGGGATTGACAACCCCTAATCGTGTTGGTTGTGTTAAGCTGTTGTTTTGTGTAGGTACGAGGGACTCGCGCGTAGCCTCCTACTGGATTGATACCTTGGTTCTCAAAAACCGAGGGAAATACTTACGCTACTTTGCTGCATCATCCTCTCCTCTTCGGGGAAATCCAACGCAGGCTCAAGAGGTAGCATTCGTCAGCACGGTGTTGCGGGACGCAAGGGCGTGATACCGTATGCCACAGAAGCTTTTGCTTGTGCTCCTGGTGGCCTCACGCAAGCTGTGTCATTACTTTCAAGGCCACCCGATAAAGGTCGTCTCAGCCTACCCACTAGAGAGGGAGCTCCGGAGCCCCAACACTGCTAGAAGAGTCGCCGAGTGGAACATCGAATTGCAAGCATTTCAGCTGGAGTTCAGTACATCCAGGGTCATCAGGCAAGCCGCCCTCACCGACTTCATGGCAGAATGGACCAACGCTCCAGAGCCTGAAGCAGACAAGAGCCGACCTCTCTCGCCAGGAAGTGAAGCGCCGGATGGCTGGATCAGGTACTGCGATGGCACTTTCACACGCCAAGGCGCGGGGGCCGGCGCCGTGCTCATCTCCCCCACTCAAGACAAGCTACACTACGCCGTGCAGCTCTGCTTCCAGCGGGGCGAGAAGGTCTCCACCAACATCGCAGAATACGAGGGGTTGATCACCGGCCTCAAGGCCACCGCGGCCTTGGGGGTAAAGCGTCTCACCATCAAGGGCGACTCGCAGCTCCTCGTTAACTTCTCCAACAAGGTATACGAGCACATGGAGGCATACCTCGCGGAGGTGGGTAAGAAGGAGAAGCAATTCTTGGGCCTGGAGCTATAGCACCTGCCTCGCGGCATGAACTAGGAAGCCGACAACATCGCCATAAGGGCATCCAAGCGCCTGCCCCAGGAGTCGGGCGTCTTCGTGGAGCGACTTTTCAAGCCTTCGACAGCACCCCCATCTGCGAGGTCGGCATCATCTCGGGAAGAGCTCCCCCAACCACTAGCCTCGGGAGTCCTCGCCTGTGGCCCAACCACAGGACCATGCATGCTCCTGGCACTCAAGCCTCAGGAAGGGTGCTGGACCTAGGAGTTCAAGGCGTACCTGATGCGAGGGACACTGCCGGAGAAAGAGGAGGACACGGAGCACGTGGCCCGGCAGGCTACGGTGTACTGCACACATGATGGTGAGCTATATAGAAGGCGATGCATCTCCAGGGAGCAAGGGAGCGAACTGCTAGCTGACATACACGGCGGAGACTGCGGGCACCACTCGTCGTCACATACCTTGGTCGGCAAGGTGTTCCCCAGCGGGTTCTACTGGCCCACGGCACTCAACGACGCAGCTGAACTCGTGAAGTCCTGCGAGGCCTGCCAATTCCATGCCAAGCAAATCCACCAGCTGGCCCAGGGCCTCCAGACTACACCACTTTCATGGCCATTCGTGGTCTGGGGGCTGCATATTCTGGGACCATTCCCGCGAGCGCTTGGGGGCTACCGATACCTCTATGTCGCCATCGAAAAATTCACCAAATGGGCAGAGGTGGAAGCCATCCGCACCATCCCAGCCGGGTCGGCAGTTAAGTTCATCAAGGGCCTCGTAAGCCGGTTTGGGGTTCCTAACCGCATCATCACCGACAACGGCTCACAGTTCACTAGCAACCTCTTCAAGACATATTGTGCTAACCTTGGAATGCAGATCTACTACGCTTTGGTGGCACACCCCAGGAACAATGGCCAAGCCGAACACGCCAACGCAGAGGTTCTGAGGAGCCTCAAGACCAGGACCTTCAAGAAGAAGCTCGAGGCCTGCGGCAGGGGCTGGCACGACGAGCTCCAGTCCGTGTTGTGGTCCATCCGCACCACCGCCACCAAGCCAACAGGCGAGACCCTGTTCTTCCTCGTCTACAGAGCAGAAGCGGTTCTCCCTCATGAGGACAGGCATCGCTCCGCGCGGGTCCTGGCGTTTGATGGGACGCAGTAGGACACCATGCGGGGGATGGACCTTGTGCTGGTGGAGGAACGCCACCGTGAAGCCTCGCTCCGAGCTGCTGTTACCAGCAGGCGCTGCGACGGTACCACTGTCGTAGCGTCCGCTCCAGGATGCTCAAGGTGGGTGATCTCGTCCCGAGGCGGGTGCTCTCCAGGGAAGGGTGAGGGAGTCCTGGATTAGGGGGTCCTCGGACAGCCGGACTATATACTTTGGCCGGACTGTTGGACTATGAAGATACAAGATTGAAGACTTTGTCCCGTGTCCGGATGGGACTCTCCTTGGCGTGGAATGCAAGCTTGGCAGTACGAATATGTAGATCTCCTCCCTTGTAACCGACTCTGTGTAACCCTAGCCCCCTCCGGTGTCTATATAAACCAGAGGGTTTAGTCCGTAGGACAAGAACAATCATACCATAGGCTAGCTTCTAGGGTTTAGCCTCTACGATCTCGTGGTAGATCAACTCTTGTAATACTCATATCATCAAGATCAATCAAGCAGGAAGTAGGGTATTACCTCCATCAAGAGGGCCTGAACCTGGTTAAACATCTTGTCCCCCTCCTCCTGTTACCATCCGCCTTAGACACACAGTTCGGGACCCCCTACCCGAGATCCGCCGGTTTTGACACCGACGTTGGTGCTTTCATTGAGAGTTCCACTTTGCCGTCATCATAAGGCTGGATGGCTCATCTCGTTGTCAAGGACAACATCAGCTCTGGGGGAGCCCTGGCTATAGGCCAAACTCTCTGACTAGGCGGCTTCATCATGACCGCCCGTCCGGCCGCTGCGCCAATGATGACTTCTCGGGTCATCAAAAACAGTCTCCACGTCCGCTCGGAATTCGCCGAGCGGATGGATCCAATGGAGCTCTCCTCCTTGAACGAGCTCTTGGATCGCATCGCTGCTTTGGGAGTTGCTATGGACTATGATTGGATTGGGCTTAAACCTGACCAAAGGGAGATTAACTCTTCGCCAGTCACCCATCAGATAGCGGTGGTGGAGGAGCAACTCAGCGATTCTTCCTCTATCTTGAGGACGAACTATATCTGGATTCCTGAGCTCTCCGAGCCGGATACCCGTTGAGGGAGTCCTGGATTAGGGGGTGCCCGGCAAGCCGGACTATAACCTTTGGTCGGACTCTTGGACTATGAAGATACAAGATTGAAGACTTCATCCCGTGTCCGGATAGGACTGTCCTTAGCGTGTTAGGCAAGCTTGGCAATACGGATATGTAGATCTCCTCCCATTGTAACCGACTCTGTGTAACCCTAGCCCCCTCCGGTGTCTATATAAACCGGAGGGTTTAGTCCGTAGGATAACAAAAATCATACCATAGGCTAGCTTCTAGGGTTTAGCCTCTCTGATCTCGTGGTAGATCTACTCTTGTACTACCCATATCATCAATATTAATCAAGCAGGAGTAGGGTTTTACCTCCATCAAGAGGGCCCAAACCTGGTTAAAAACACCGTGTCCCTTGTCTCCTGTTACCATCCGCCTAGACGCACAGTTCGGGACCCCCTACCCGAGATCCGCTGGTTTTGACACCGACATTGGTGCTTTCATTGAGAGTTCCTCTGTGTCGTCATCTTTAGGCCCGATGGCTCCTTCGATCATCAACAGCGATGCAGTCCAGGGTGAGACTTTTCTCCCCGGACAGATCTTCGTGTTCGGCGGCTTTGCACTGCGGGCTAATTCGCTTGGCCATCTGGAGCAGATTGAAAGCTACGCCCCTGGCCATCAGGTCAGATTTGGAAGTTTGAACTACACGGCCGACATCCGCGGAGACTTGGTCTTCAACGGATCCGAGCCACAGCCGAGCGCGTTGCACTCTCTCGATGGGCATGATCTAGATCTGCCGCCGAATAGTGTCCTGGAGACCGCACCTGCATCCGCTCCGACCTTCAGTTCGAAGCCAACTGCGCCATCCGAGGACGGGTGGTTAGACCCCGCCGCGGAGGCCGCAGCCTCAACGGCGATCGAGCCTAACACCAGCCTCATCCTTCGCGAGGCCCGTGACTCCACATTGCCGGACTCCTCTCCGGACTCTGAACCCTCCGCGCGCCTGCCAATCGAATCCGATTGGGCGCCGATCATGGAGTTCACCGCCACGGATATCTTTCAGCACTCGCCCTTTGGCGATATACTAAATTCACTAAGGTCACTCTCTTTGTCAGGAGAGTCTTGGCCGGATTATAACCGGCAGGATTGGGATGCGGACGACGAAGAAATTCGACGCCCACCCACCACCCACTTCATAGCCACTGTCGATGATTTAACCGACATGCTAGATTTCGATTCCGAAGACATCGACGTTATGGACGACGATGTAGGAGACGAACAGGAACCAGCACCTATAGGGCACTGGAAAGCCACCTCGTCATATGACATATACATGGTGGATACACCCAAAGAAGGCAATGGCGACGGAACAGCGGGGGATGACCCCTCCAAGAAGCAACCTAAGCGCCGGCGTCAGCGGCGCCGCTCTAAGTCCCGCCAAAGCAAAAACGGTGATACCAGCACGGGAGATAATAACACCCCGGACAGTGCCAAAGATAACTTCCTCCACCAAGATTCAGCGCAGGAGGATGAAGAAGCCAGCACCCCTGAGAGAGCGGCAGATAGAGAGGAAGAGGATGATAATTACATGCCTCCCTCTGAAGACGAGGCAAGCCTCGGCGACGACGAATTTGTCGTGCCTGAGGATCTCGTCGAGCAAGAGCGCTTCAAGTGCAGGCTTATGGCCACGGCGAGTAGCCTTAAGAAAAAGCAGCAGCAGCTTAGAGCTGATCAAGACTTGCTAGCCGACAGATGGACTGGGTAGAGGAGCTCGACTCCGTACTCTGGGGGCTACGGACCACGCCGAATCGCACTACCGAATACACACCATTTTTATGGTGTACGGCGCAGAGGCGGTACTGCCCTGCGACATAATTCATGACTCACCTCGAGTGCGCATGTATGAAGAGAAAGAAGCCGAGCTCAATCGGCAGGACATTTTGGACGCCTGGAGGAGGAGCGCAACGTGGCAAAACCCCGTTCCGCATTCTATCAGCAACAGGCTCGAAGGTACCAAAGCAGAGAAGTATGGGCCAAAACTTATAATGTTGGCGAACTTTCTCTACGCCTACCGAAGAAGAAGAAGAACAAGCTCAAGCCCAAGTGGGAAGGTCCCTTCATTATTGACCAAGTTCTGAATGGTGGAGCGTACCGTCTGCGGGATACATCGGACAATCGACTCGAGCCAAATCCATGGAACGCAGCCAGACTCCGAAGGTTCTACGCCTAGTGCCGGACTCTGTGTTCGTCTCCCTACTTCTATCAATTTTTTACATATTCAGTATCTGTCTTTTCTTTCTTTCTTTCTTCCCTTTTCTCTTCAAGGCTTTATAAGGCTACAATGTGTCTTCACTACACAATCTTGATGCACTAGCTCTCATGATACCTGGGGGCTTCTTATACAGAAGCTTAGTATAGCTACGTTCCGGGCTTTAGGCCCAACACATGTATTACTTTTCACATGTTCCTTTATTTGCCATTATATGCATCGATATGACTTAATTTTTGGCCAAGCTGGGTTGCCTGGCTCTTGTGTTTATGCCCTACGTTCCTGTTAATTCGGCTAGGGCATTAGGGGAGCACCTCTGCGATCGTTACTGCCCTATGTTCCTGTTTATGCCCTGCTCATCCATTCTCGCGCACTCGAGCTCCAAGACCCAAGTTCGCATCTTTCTCCTCACACCACTCCAACCATGTCCGGAGCGGGAGGCAAGTGGATGAAATCCACGGTCACGGAGGAGGACATTAGCAAGCTGCGGGGAGCCGGATACTTGGCCGCGAATATCGCGCACTGGCTGCCCGACGAGGGGCAGATCGTGCCTACCCCGGAATCTTACAAGAGGGTAGTTTCCCTCACCCACTTTGTCCACGGACTGGGATTCCCCCTTCACCCATTCGTCTGTGGCCTCATGTTCTACTATGGGCTGGACTTCCATGATCTGGCCTCGAACTTCATCCTCAACATCTCGGCATTTATCGTCATGTGCGAGGCCTTCCTCCGCGTCCAGCCCCACTTCGGTCTGTGGCTGAAGACCTTCATTGTCAAGACGAAGGTCGTGGGCGGCCAGCAAGCGGAATGCGGACGTGCCATGGTGGGCAAAATGCCCAATGTCACATGGCTCGAAGGCTCCTACGTGGAGACCATAAAGGGGTGGCAATCGGGGTGGTTCTACATCACCGAGTCGCGCAACACCGACTGGGTGGCGGCCCCTGAGTTCCGATCCAGAATCCCCATGCGGCTTACCTCCTGGAAAGAGAAGGGCTTATCCTAGGGTTCATCGGTGGAGCTAACCGGACTCCGGAAGTGTATCCGGAACATGATAAACAAGAAACTCAAGCTTGTCAACATGGTCCAGGTCATGCTCTTCCGCCGGATCCTCCCGTGTCAACAATGGGCGTTTAATTTATGGGAGTTCGACCCGGCCCAGCACCAGACTCTGCATGAGCTCTTCGACACGACGCACAAGGACGTCTGGAGGGTGCTATTCAAGGGCGCCGAGGTCACCCCTTCACTTACCAAGGACCACAGACTTAGCGCGAAGCGCCCTGCGAATCCAGTAAGTTCTCTACACCTTGTAAGATGTTTACTTTCCCCAGCTTAATCGTGTGCGGGATGTGAGCTTCTATGCCTTTGACAGAACTGGGAGGAGACAGCGGAGCAGATCAACTGCCCGGCGTCCCTGCCCGAAGTTCCAGCAGACGCTCTCCTAATGGAGATGCTGACTCTGGCACCCTACGAGGTGTCAGAGAAGAAGGCCAAGAAGAAGGCCGCGGGGACTCGAAAGAGTTCCCGCCGTCAGGTGGTATCGGACTCATCGTCTGATAACTCCGAGAAGCACTCCTCTCGTGAAGGCCAGGAGGAGGAAGATGAAGATTCTCCCCCTCCAGTCGGGGGAGGCAAGAAGAGGAAGGCCGCCCCAACCGGGGAGGCCGGAGGGTCCAAGAAGGGAAGGACTCTCCTTCCGGACTGATCCGCGACCGCCGCTCACAACAAAGATGAGTGGTTGACCATGGACAAGCCCCTGGCGAAGTCGTAAGTATTCAGATACCAGAGTAATTTATGGTACGCTTTTATTGACTGCTTCTCCTTATGCCATATATAATTATGTTGTCCGCCCCGAGCCCGCATCGATGTATCTTCGTCGGACGGTTCTTTGGACCCATCGGCTATGAGTAGGAGATCACTCCCGACCGCTTCCACCCCTCGCCCTATGGACAACATCGAGGTGTTGTCCCAAAGGGCACCAAGCCGAGGGGAGGTAGTCCTGAAGGCGCCTCAAGGCGACCTTCCGGACCCTAGGCGTAAAGGGAGCAAGACTCCCACGGGCTCCAAGTTCGTCCCTCAGCCGAACACCGTGCCGGACCCACAAGTGGTCCCGGATTCCGGCAGGCGACCCCCTGCTAAGAGGGGCAAACTGCCTATGCCGGTGACTGATGAAGCTATGTACCTAGGGTAGGGTCATGGACCTGTCCGAGATACCCTCCCCAAGGACATCTCTAGAAGAAACCACCTTTCAATCGACTCAGAAGTGTTCCACTCGACAGACTCGAAGACACTCGACCATGGAGCCAACCACTCGACCATGAAACCAACCACTCGACAGCCAGGAGATCTAAAGTCACTCTGCATGCTAACGGTCGATCATTAAGTAGTTTTTATGGTCGTCATAGCACTTTATTTGTAGCGTTACCAGTAACGCCCGACCTTAATGTACCTTAAACCCTGCATAACTGAGGGCTGGAGGGGCCTGGCGAACTCTATATAAGCCACCCCCTCCTGAGTGTCAAGGGTTCGCACCCCTGTAATTCATACCTACGCAATCCATTCGACCGCCTCCGGGCTCCGAGACGTAGGGATGTTACTTCCTCCGAGAAGGGCCTGAACTCGTAAACCTCTTGCGTACACAACTACTCCATAGCTAGGATCTTGCCTCTCCATTCCTACCCCCTACACTACTGTTAGACTTAGAACCACGACAGTTGGCGCCCACCATGGGGTATGTGTCTTAGCGACTTATTGGAGAAGTTGCGGTTTTTCCGATCTCCTTCATCATGGTTTCAGGCGGAGTTTTGGTTGAGGGCCGCGAGATCCGTCTCGGCGCGCTCACGTTCATCGCCGACGACTCCTCTTGGCTTTAGGAGGCTCCACTCGACATCGACGCGCTCCCTGTCTGCGGGGCGACGTACTTTCGCGCTTGCGTCCGCGGCTTCCTCCTGCGGCAACCGTCGACCCAGTATCGGTCGGCCCCTGTGTCGTCCTGCCTCCCTGTTTCCCGCCGGCACAAGCGCTCCGGTCGGCCGAGGCTTCAGCGATGGGTGAGGCACGCGGTGGCACGCCATTATGCCACCCCCCAAGTCGCGGCGATCGAGCCCGACGAATCTCTCTACGGCCTGTTCGACTGGCTCCACAGAGACTGCATCCGAGTGCGACAGCAGTGATCCAGCGGCGGAGGTTCTTATGGTTGATGGGCCACGCAGTCCTCCCGGCTTTCCCCGCACCAACGGAGGCGACGGCAGAGGCGAGCCATCGCATGCCCGTGAAGAGTATCTCCCCGAGCCCCTCACTTCGCTGCAGAGGGAAGAACTTCGCCGCCGGAACATGGATGCGCTGCACACTCCTATCGTTGGAGAAACCCCCGAGGCTCGTGCCTTAGAGGAAGCGCGCTTGGCCAACTTGGCTGAGCGCACTCGACTGGAGAACCTCCAGTGAGTACTCGACGAGCGTGCACGACAACGGGTTCCAGAATCCAGTTGACGTCAACTCTTTCCACCACCGACTCAGGTATATCGAACTCCGATTCAAAATTTAGCAGCTGCGGCCCATTTAGCAGAGTTGATTCAGCCTTCCCAGTCCGAGGCTGGCAGAGGCTTGTTGCAGATAAGAGCATTACTCCGGCAGCGGTGACCGTGTCAGTCAGATCACGATCACGAACAGGATCCACAGCAAATCCGTTGTTGCAGATACAGTCCAGTCGGCTAATAGCCCAAGATTGCCCCCGAGGCGTGAGGGGCGTGAAGACCGGCGAGATCAGTATAGGAACCACGAGCAGTATGATCACCGATTCGATCGCGATGATCGACGTCGAGTGCCCACACCTCCCCCAAGGAGTGGGTGACACATGCCTCGACAACAGGATGACAGACGCCCTCACAGTGTTGGCGAAGGATTCCAGTCGACCCCAGAGAACCAGACTTTGATGCGAGATCCATTCTCGTTCAGGGTTTGGTCGACAGAAACAGAGCTCACCGAGGAGGTCATGACAGAGATGCACCCACCAGTAGCAGAATGCACGTCTCAGGACCAGAGTGCTTCAAAGAGCCATCGGGCCGCAGTGATTCCTCCCAACTTCAAAGTTGGCGACTAGAGTCAGTAAGTTCACTGGTGAGTCCAAACCTGATACTTGGCTTGAGGACTACCGAGTGGCTGTTCAGATTGGTGGCGGTACTGATGAAGTGGCCATGAAGCACCTGCCTCTTATGTTGGAGGGCTCGGCCAGAGCGTGGTTGAACCAGTTAGCACCCAGCAGCATTTACACTTGGGAAGATCTTTCCCGAGTGTTTGTCAGAACATTTGAAGGGACCTGCAAGCAACCAGCAGGGTTGACAGAGCTGCAATCTTGTGTGCAGAAGTCGAATGAAACTTTGAGGGATTACATCCAGAGATGGATCACATTGCATCACACGGTAGAGAATGTATCCGATCACCAGGCAGTCTGTGCCTTCAAGGAAGGCGTTAAGTACAGAGAGCTAAACCTAAAATTCGGTTGAACCGGAGACATGTCTCTGAGTTGAATGATGGAAATTGCCACCAAGTATGCCAATGGTGAAGAAGAGGATCCGCTCCGGAGTGGCAGGCACAAGTCAGTCGCCCACGAAACCGGAGGAGGGAACTCCAGTCGGAAGCAGAAGCGGAAAGCCGAGCCAGCTGCTCCTGGAGAAGCCTTGGCCGTGACTCCAGGAAAGTTTAAAGGGAAGCCTAAAGGGCCTTGGAACCCTAAGAAGGTGAAAGACCAAGACGGAAATGATGTGTTGGATTTTCCATGTCACATTCACACAAATAAAGATGAAGAGGGTAAACTCATTTACCCAAAGCATACCACTCGACAGTATCGGCTCTTGATCCAGCAGTTCCAGGGGAAACAACCCAAAGATAAGGAAAAGGAGTCGGACAAAGTTGAGGACAAAAAAGATAGTGATGGTGGATATCCCCAGGTCAATTCCACCCTGATGATTTTTTCTGATGTTGAAAGAAAAAGTCGATTGAAAGTTATCAATCGAGAAGTGAATATGGTTGCTCCGGCGATGCCGAGTTATCTGAAATGGTCTCAAACTGCCATCACATTCGACCAGTCTGACCACCCGACGCACATAGCCACCCCTGGGAGGCAAGCTTTGGTGGTCGACCCCGTTGTCGAAGGCACTCGACTGACTAAAGTTTTGATGGACGGTGGCAGTGGTCTAAATATACTGTATGCAGAGACGTTGAAAGGTATGGGCATTCCAATGTCCAGGCTCAGTACCAGTAACATGAGTTTCCGTGGAGTCATTCCTGGAAAGAAGGCCGAGTCACTCGGTCAGATTGCTCTTGATGTGGTTTTCGGAGATTCCAAAAATTTCCGCAAAGAAAAGTTGACAGTTGTGGATTTCCAGAGTGCTTATCACTCTATTCTGGGCAGGCCAGCTTGTGCACGTTTCATGGCTCGACCATGTTATGTGTACCTCAAATTGAAGATGCCTCGTCCCAAAGGTGTGATCACTGTTACTGGCAATCGGAAGAAGGCGGAAGATCGCCGATGCTCAGATGGCAGTGGTAGAGCTGCAGGAATACCAGAAAACTGCAGACTCGAGTGATTTGTTGCGAGCCAAGAAGCCCGCTACGAAATCAGCATTTCAGTCGTCCGGTGAGATAAACCGATTCACATTCACCCGACCGACCACAATGCTGCTCCGACTCATATCTCCACAACACTCGACTCCAAATAGGAAGAAGCACTCATCCAGTTCCTCCGTGAGAACTGGGACATCTGCGCATGGAAGCCTTCTGACATGCCGGGTGTTCCCAGAGGGCTAGCTAAGCACCGTCTATGAGTCGACCCAAAAGTGAAACCTGTCAAAGAACATCTTCGACGGTCCGCCATCCAGAAGAGAAAGGCCATTGGCGAGGAGGTGGCTCGGCTCTTAGCAGCGGAGTTTATCCGAGAGATTTACCACTCCGAGTGGCTCACCAATGTTGTCATGGTCCCCAAGAAGTACAAGTCACTTCGCATGTGCATTGACTTCAAACATATCAATCGGGCCTGCCCGAAAGATCATTTCCCTCTCCTCCGCATCGACCAAATAGTCGACTCGACTGCGGGATGTGAGCGCCTGTCTTCTTTAGACGCTTATTCCGGTTACCATCAGATCCGTCTGTATGGACCCGACGAGATCGAAACAGCTTTCATCACTCCATTCGGATGCTTCTGTTATGTCACCATGCCATTCAGCCTCAAGAATGCCGGAGCCACGTTCATGAGGATGATTCAGAAGTGTTTGCTCACTCAAATCAGTCGGAATGTGGAAGCATACATGGATGATATTGTGGTCAAGTCACGGAAGGGTTCCGACCTGCTGACTGACCTTGATGAGACATTTGCCAACCTCAGGAGGTATGATATCAAGCTTAATCCATCAAAGTGCACATTCGGAGTTCCTGGCGGAAAGTTACTCGGTTTTCTCGTTTCCGAACGAGGAATCGATGCCAATCCAGAAAAAGTTGGTACTATATTCCGAATGAAATGTCCTGTGCATGTGCACGATGCCCAGAAGCTTACTGGTTGCTTGGCCGCTTTAAGTCGATTCATCTCTCGTCTCGGTGAAAAGGCATTGCCTCTTTATCGACTGATGAAGAAGTCAGACAAGTTCGAGTGGACTCCTGAAGCTGACGCAGCGTTTGCAGAGCTAAAAGCCCTGCTCTCCACCCAGCCGGTGCTTGCTGCCCCAATCAGCAAAGAGCCTTTGCTGCTTTACATTGCAGCCACGGGACAAGTCGTTAGTACAGTACTTACGGTCGAGCTGGAAGAAGAAGGAAATGCCTTTAAAGTTCAACGCCCAGTATATTATATTTCTGAGATTTTGACCCTATCAAAGCAAAGATACCCTCATTATCAGAAGCTTGTATATGGGATTTATATGACCACGAAGAAGGTTGCTCATTACTTCTCTGACCATTCCATTACAGTCGTCAGCGACGCTCCATTGTTAGAGATTCTGCACAACAGAGATGCAACTGGTCAAGTGGCAAAATGGGCGATTGAACTCCTTCCCCTAGATATAAAGTTTGAGGCAAAGAAAGCCATCAAGTCCCCAAGCAATAGCAGATTTCGTCGCCAAGTGGATTGAACAGCAACTGCCGATTCAAGTTCACTCGGAGCACTGGACCATGTTCTTTGATGGATCTAAGATGCTAAATGGTTCCGGTGCTGGGGTAGTGTTGGTTTCCCCCCGAGGAGATAAGCTCAGATATGTGCTCCAGATTCACTTTGATTCCTCCAATAACGAAGCAGAATACGAAGCACTTTTGTGTGGGTTGCGTATGGCCATTTCACTCGGCGTCCGTCGCCTCATAGTCTACGGCAACTCAGATTTGGTGGTTAATCAAGTGATGAAGGAGTGGGGCGTCAGAAGTCTGGCCATGATTGGTTACTTCAATGCAGTGAGAAAGCTAGAGAAGAAATTCGAGGGGTTAGAGCTTCATCATATACCCCGACTGAAAAATCAAGCAGCTGATGATTTGGCAAAAATAGGTTCCAAGAGAGAAGCCATTCCTAGCAATGTGTTTTTGGAACACATCCACGCGCCATCAGTCCAAGAGGATCCTTTCACCGAAGAAGCTCCGCAACAAAAAAGTGCCACAGATCCGACTGAAGTTGAGGTTCCCGCAGTGGTCGACCTGATCATGGAAGTCTTGGTCATCACTCCCGACTGGACGATGCCGTACATCGCGTACATCCTAAGGAAAGAACTCCCAGAGAATGAAGAAGAGGCTCGACAGATCGTCCGTCGATCCAAGGCCTTTACTATAATAAAGGGACAGTTGTTCAGGGAAAGCGTGACTGGAGTCAGTCAGAAATGTATCACACCAGAAGAAGGTCAGATAATTCTTGACGATATCCACTCGGGGACCTGTGGTCACCATGCGTCCTCTCGGACCATTGTGGCTAAAGCATACCGAGCGGGGTTTTACTGGCCAAGAGCAAATGAAATGGCGAAAGAGATAGTCGACAAGTGTGAAGGATGTCAGTTCTATTCCAATATGTCGCACAAACCCGCCTCAGCCTTGAAGACCATTCCACTCGTCTGGCCCTTCGCTGTTTGGGGGTTGGATATGGTTAGACCACTGAAAACTGGCAGGAGCGGCTTCACTCACGTGCTAGTGGCAGTCGACAAGTTTACTACTGGATTGAAGCTAAGCCTATCAAGAATCTCGATGCTTGCACTGCTATCAGTTTCGTCAGAGAGTTGATATTCAGATATGGAGTTCCGCATAGCATCATCAGTGATAATGGGTGGAACTTCGATTCCGACAAGTTCAAAGCCTTTTGCGCCTCTCAAGGCACACGAGTCGACTACGCTTCAATTGCTCACCCCCAGTCGAATGGACAAGCGGAAAGAGCAAACGGTCTAATCCTCAAAGGACTGAAACCCCGACTGATGCGGGACCTCAAGCACGCAGTAGGCACATGGGTCGACGAACTTCCATCAGTTCTTTAGGGATTGAGGACTACCCCTAATCGGTCAACTGGACGAACTCCATTCTTTCTGGTCTATGGAGCTGAAGCAGTTCTGCCGAGTGACTTGCTTCACAATGCACCCCAAGTCGAGCTCTACTCTGAAGATGAAGCAGAACAAGCCTGGCAGGATGCAGTCGACCTCCTGGAAGAGGAAAGAGAGATGGCCTTGATTCGCTCGACTATCTATCAGCAAGACTTGCGTCGATTCCATGCCAGAAATGTGAAGAGTCGAGCCTTCCAAGAAGGAGACTTGGTCCTCCGAGTAGATCAACAGAAACCACACAAGCTCGTTCCTACTTGGGAAGGCCCCTTCACCGTCACCAAAGTTCTCTACAATGGAGCATACCGTCTTTACAATGTCGATCGCCAGATTGATGAGCCATGAGGTTGTAATGCGGAGCTGCTCCGCCCCTTTTATACTTAAGTACTCACTCAGATGAGATGTAATAAGAAATACCTCTGTAGTTCATTTATCAAATACAAGAGTGTAATAATTTTCCCCAGTGATTGTTGTTGCTTTTGTTTACGTAAGAAACCCCCCCAGTGGGTAGCTTAGCTGCGAATCCGTTTCGCCTAAGCTTGTACAAAAATCCCTACCGAGTGGTGAGCCAGCCTCCCACTCGGGGGCTTAGCTCGAATCCGTTTAGCCTAGGTACTTGAAAACCCTACCGAGTGGTGAGCCAACCTCCCACTCGGGGGCTTAGCTGCAGTCCAAGTACTTGCCTAAGTTTAAAAAATCCTACCGAGTGGTGAGCCAGCCTCACACTTGGGGGCATAGCTGCAGTCCAAGTACTCGCCTAAGTTTAAAAAATCCTACCGAGTGGTGAGCCAGCCTCCCACTCGGGGGCTTAGCTGCAGTCCAAGTACTCGCCTAAGTTTTAAAAAAAATCCTACCGAGTGGTGAGCCAGCCTCCCACTCGGAGGCTTAGCTGCAGTCCAGTACTCGCCTAAGTTTAAAAAATCCTACCGAGTGGTGAGCCAGCCTCCCACTCGGGGGCTTAGCTGCAGTCCAGTACTCGCCTAAGTTTGAGAAATCTACCGAGTGAAGAGCAAACCTCCCACTCGGGGGCTTAGCTGCAGTCCAGTACTCGCCTAAGTTTGAGAAATTCTACCGAGTGAAGAGCAATCCTCTCACTCGGGGGCTTAGCTGCAGTCCAAGTACTCGCCTAAGTTTGAGAAATCCAACCGAGTGAAGAGAAAACCTACAACTCGGGGGCTTAGTTGCAGTCCAGTACTTGCCTAAGTTTGAGAAATCCTACCGAGTGAAGAGCAATCCTCTCACTCGGGGGCTTAGCTGCAGTCCAAGTACTCTCCTAAGTTTGAGAAATCCTACCGAGTGACGAGCAATCCTCTCACTCGGAGGCTTAGCTGCAGTCCAAGTACTCGCCTAAGTTTGAGAAATCCTACCGAGTGAAGAGCAATCCTCTCACTCGGGGGCTTAGCTGCAGTCCAAGTACTCGCCTAAGTTTGAGAAACCCTACCGAGTGAAGAGCAATCCTCTCACTCGGAGGCTTAGATGCAGTCCAGTACTCGCCTAAGTTCGAAAACATACCGGTCCGCAAGGATGACAAGGTGCAGGTCGACTACTACCTTCTCCTTCGGAACTGCGCCACAAGTACAACGTGCGCTCCATCCCGATCCGCAAGGACGACGAGGTGCAGGTCGACTGTTACCTTCTCCTACGGTGCTGCGCCACAAGTACAATGTGCGTTCCATCCTGATCCACAAAGATGACGAGGTGCAGGTCGACTGCTACCTTCTCCTTCGGAGCTGCAAGTACAACGTGCACTCCATCCCGATCCGCAAGGACGACGAGGTGCAGGTCGACTGCTACCTTCTCCTTCGGAGCTGCAAGTACAACGTGCGCTCCATCCCGATCCGCAAGGACGACGAAGTGCAGGTCGACTGTTACCTTCTCCTTCGGAGCTGCGCCACAAGTACAAAGTGCGCTCCATCTCGATCCTCAAGGATGACGAGGTGCAGGTCGACTGCTACCTTCTCCTTCGGAGCTGCAAGTACAACGTGCGTTCCATCCTGATCCGCAAGGGCGACGAGGTGCAGGTCGACTGCAATACGTACTCCATCCCTTCCTACAAGGGCAATGACGCGCAGGTCGGCTGAATCTTCCACCTCAGAGCCGCGTCTCAAACACAAAGACTATTCCGAGTGAAGAGCAGAAGTCCACTCGAAGACAAATGCAAACATATTCAGAAATAAAACAAGTTCAGATAAATCTTAAAGGTCCCAAACCACAGATCAAAGTGCTCGGGCTCCCAGCCCCGAAGGATTTTAGCGGTTACAAAATCCACTCAGTATTCCGAGGCATATTTAAGGTGAGGCATAAAAGTTTGTTCACTCCGCGGGAGGAGGACTGGCAGGCTCGACGAACTCGTCCAGGTCGACACCATCGGCGATCTGAGTGGCAGCAGCAATGAAAGTCTCCATAAAGGATCGGAAGTCGTGCTTCTTGGTGTTGGCGACCTTGATTGCTGCCACCTTATCTTCTCACGCCTCTTTGAAGTGGACATGAACCAAAGACAGAGCCACATCAGCACCGCTCCGAGCAGAAGACTTCTTCCACTCCTGCACTCGACCAGGGATCTTGTTAAGTCGAGTCATCAGAGACTCGAGGTCGTTCTGGAGTGTTGCCCCTGGCCAAAGTGCTGTGTCGATCCGCGACGTGGCGACCTTCAGTCGAGCCAAATAGTCAACAACGCCGTCGATGCGGGATTCCAGTCGGAGCAGGTTCATAGCAGTTTTGTCCTTCACGGGAGAATTGATAGGGTCCAAATTTGGTTCGATCCGCCCAGTTTCCTCCTCGAAGTCTCGGCAAAGCTCTGCATGCACAGTCCGAAGATGAGTCAATATTCGTATGCCGAGTCGACAAAGACGAACCAGTCGGAACAGGATATGTACCTTAGAGCTTGATGAATTACTTCTTGGCGAGGCTCCTCAGATAACTTTCCAGGTCAACCCTCCTACGAGCAATGCCCTCCATCTTCTCGTTCAGGGTAACCTTGTCCTTCTTCAAGCGGGTTACCTCCTTGTTGGCTTCCTCCAGAGCAGATTTCATCTTCGCGTTCTCCTCCTCCAGTTTGTCGACTGAGGCCAGCTTCTGTTCAGCCAGAGCAGTTTGGTCGTCGGCCTTCTTTTGTGCAGCAGCCAGATCGCGATCCTTCTTTAACAAAGCCTGGTTCAGTTTTTCTGAAAAGAAATAATGGTCAGTTCAGAAAGAGAAGAATGAAATCCGGGTCTAAGACAAAACAATCACAAAGCTTCCTTACCATTGGCATCATCTTTGGCCTTCTGCAGCTTCGATTTGTCCAACTCAAGGTCAAGGTTAAGTTGAATTTGCTGCTTTTCCAAGTCAGCAAAGCGAGCTCCAAGGTCACAAGATTTCTGCAATCAGAGAGGATGATTTATTTTACAGAGAAAAACGACAAAGACAATAAATACTAAGACTATTGTCGACTGCCCGCAGTCCACCATAGTCTCGGGGACTACACCCAGTGGGTGCACTTAGCGTGCCCCCACTGGTTCAGTTAACACTCGACGGGATCTTTTCTGCTCGAGTGTATATATATATATAAAAGACAGCAACAAACAAGCTCTTTAGACCATAGTCGACTGCCAGCAGTCGACCACGGTCTCGGGGACTACACCCAGTGGGTGCACCTAGCGTGCTCCCACTGGTTCAGTTTACCCTCGACATGGCCAGACCAGACCGAGTGAAGGAATTAAAATGTCAAGACTTCAGTCGACTGCCCGCAGTCCACCGTAGTCTCGGGGACTACACCCAGTGGGTGCACTCAGCGTGCCCCAACTAGTCCAAAACTTCAAATAACAAAAATTCAGCTCAAAGTATGGATTTGCTCAGTGGCAAGTCAAAACACCCACTGGGTGCACAGATGCAAAGATCCTTGGAAAGAGAGTTTTTCAGATAGCATATCCTAACAGAGCAAGCCAAGAAAATCAGTCGACGTGCTGCTAACCTGAACATTGCATTGGAGAGCCGAGCTGGCATCATAGGCGGCTTGACTGACATCCCGCACCATCTTCATCTTCTTCATCATAATACCTGCTTGGCGTATGGCTTCCTTGGCAGCATTCACTTCGTCCTCTGGGACGTGATGGGTAGCAAAAACTGAAGGTGGGTCGGCAGGAGCTTGAGCAGTCGATGAAGAAGGCAGAGCACTCGACAGTGGTATGGTGAAGGTAACAGAAGCCCGATTGGCATCGCCAGCATCCTGAACGACTGGTTCAGCTATCGGCGTCGATTTTGGCACCTTGTCTGCAGGAGTTTTCCTATTTTTTTCTCATCAAAGGCCTCTCGGGCTCTTCATCATCATCGTCGGGGAGGTCAATAATGTTGGGATCTGTTCAAAGATCGGTCGACAAAATTGCGTCACCTGATGGTATATATTACAGTTGAGTCCACCAAATAAAGACGGAACGGCAGAAATTGTACCCAGATTGGAGGTGACAGCATCCTCCATCGCCTCATCCTCATCCCTGTAAGCTGAAGTCCCGGAAGTAGCAGCGCTGCTAGTTTCAAAGTTCATCTGGTCAAATCAAGGGAAAAATAAAACAGCACAGAGCGTCGAGTGAATACGAAGGGAGACACTCACGCAGAAGCGACGGGGATGTCAATCTTAATCTTTGGCAACGCCTTCCTAGGCCTTGGCACTACAACTTTGGGCTGCGTTGACGCTTTTTCAGTCGGAGCTGGTGAGGACGTCCGAGGGCACTTTGAGGACGGGCTAGTCTGAGTAATCACTATTTCACGGGCGCTCGGCCGGTCTTGGTCGAGCTTGGATCGCCTCTCCCTGTGAGGAGGCGACTGATACGTCTTCAACGTATCTATAATTTTTGATTGCTCCATGCTACTTTATCTACTGTTTTAGGCAATATTGGGCTTTATTATCCACTTTTATATTATTTTTGGGACTAACCTATTAACCGGAGGCCCAGCCCAGATTTGTTGTTTTATGCCTCTTTCAGCGTTTCGAGGAAAAGGAATATCAGACGGAGTCAAAACGGAACGAAATCAACTGGAGAAGTTATTTTTGGAAGGAAACCCACCTGATGGACTTGGACCCCATGTCAGAAGATACGGGAGGTGCTCACGAGGGTGGGGGCGTTCCCTCCCCCCTTGGGTGCGCCCCCTGCCTCGTGGGCCCCCCGTAGCTCCACCGACGTACTCCTTTCACCCATATATACCTACGTACCCTAAAACTTCCAGAACAGAAGATAGATCGGGAGTTCCGCCACCGCAAGCCTCCAGAACCACCAAAAACCAATCGGGACCCCTTTCCGGTACCCTGCCGGAGGGGGGATCCATCTCCGATGGCCATCTTCATCATCCCGGCGCTATCCATGACGAGGAGGGAGTAGTTCACCTTCGGGGCTGAGGGTATGTACCAGTAGCTATGTGTTTGATATCTCTCTCTCTCTCTCGTGTTATCTCTCATGTTCCCTCTTTGGCACGCGTTCTTGACTCTCTGGTAGAAACTTTGTGGCACTCTTTGAAGTACTTTGTGTTGGTTGGATGAATCTGAGATTGTGTGATGCATATCGTATAATCATGCCCACGGATACTTGAGGTGACAATGGAGTATCTAGGTGACATTAGGGTTTTGGTTGATTTGTATATTAAGGTGTTATTCTAGTACGAACTCTTTTATAGATTGATCCAAAAGAATAACTTTGTGGTGGTTTCGTACCCGACCTAATCTCTACGTTTGTTCTCCGCTATTAGTGGCTTTGGAGTGACTCTTTGTTGCATGTTGAGGGATTGTTATATGATCTATCTATGTTATTATTGTTGAGAGAACTTGCACTACTGAAAGTATGAACCCTAGGCCTTGTTTCCTATCATTGCAATACCGTTTACGCTCACTTTTATCATTAGTTACCTTGCTGTTTTTATATTTTCAGATTACAAAAACCTTTATCTACCATCCATATTGCACTTGTATCACCATCTCTTTGCCGAACTAGTGCACCTATACAATTTACCATTGTATTGGGTGTGTTGGGGACACAAGAGACTTTTTTTTATTTGGTTGCAGGGTTGTTTGAGAGGGACCATCTTCCTCCTACGCCTCTCGCGGATTGATAAACCTTAGATCATCCACTTGAGGGAAATTTGCTACTGTCCTACAAACATGTGCACTTGCAAGCCCAACAACGTCTACAAGAAGAAGGTTGTGTAGTAGACATCAAGCTCTTTTCTGGCGCCGTTGCCGGGGAGGCTAGGTAAGTGAAGGTATATCTTTAGATCTTGCAATCGAATCTTTTTGTTTATTTTTTATCACTAGTTTATTTTATAAAAGAAAACTACAAAAAAAATGGAATTGAGTTTGTCTCATATGCTTCATCTTTTTAATATCTTTCGTGAGTATGATGGAAAAGAAAATTGTGCTCAAGTACTAGAAGAAGAATTACATAGAATTCTTGGCATAAAATATTTGAATGATGAGCATGACTGCAATGTTGTTAGTATGAATTCCTTGAATATCCATGATGTTAATGATATGCAAAGCCACAAGCTTGGGGAAGCTATGTTTGACGAAGATGATATTTTTTGTCCCCCAAGCTTTGATGAGCAAATTTACTATGATGAAAGCATGCCTCCTATCTATGATGATTATTGTGATGACACATATGCTTTAAAGAATAATGATAACCATGAAACTTGTCATCTTGATCTTAACTTTCAATCACATGATGATTATTTTGTTGAGTTTGCTCCCACTATTGTTGATGAGAATAAATTTGCTTATGTGGAGAGTAGTAAAATTTCTATGCTAGTAGATCATGAAAAGAATACTTTAGGTGCTGGTTATATTGTTGAATTCATTCATGATGCTACTGGAAATTATTATGAGGGAGGAACATATGCTTGTAAGAATTGCAATAATGTCAAGTTTCCACTCTATGTGCTTAAATTTTTGAAGTTATGCTTGTTTTACCTTCCTATGAAAGATGATTCTTGTTCCCATAATTTTTTTTTTCACAAAATCCCTATGCATAGGAAGTGGGTTAGACTTAAATGTGCTAGTCATATTATTCATGATGCTCTCTTTGTGTTTCAATTCCTATCTTTTGTGTGAGCATCATTGAAATCATCATGCCTAGCTAGGGGCGTTAAACGATAGCGCTTGTTGGGAGGCAACCCAATTTTATTTTAGTTTCTTTATTTTTGGTTCTGTTTAGTAATATATAAATCATCTAGCCTCTGTTTAGATGTGGTTTTATGCTTTAATTAGTGTTTGTGCCAAGTATAACCTTTGAGAAGACTTGGGTGAAGTCTTTATGATCATGCTGTAAAAAATAGAAACTTTAGCGCTCACGAGATTAGCTATAACTTTTTACTGGAAAGTGATATTTAGTTGATTCTTTTTTCAGATGATTACTAGACGAATTCCTCAGGTCCACCAATTTATTTTAGAATTTTTGGAGTTGCATAAGTTTGCGTTAGATACAGATTACTACAGAATGTTCTGTTTTTGACAGATTCTGTTTTCATTGTGTTGTTTGCTTATTTTGATGAATCTATCGCTAGTAAAATAGTTTACAAACCATAGAGAAGTTGGAATACAGTAAGTTTAACACCAGTAAGTTTAACACCAATATAAATAAAGAATGTGTTCATTACAGTACCTTGAAGTGGTGTTTTGTTTTCTTTTGCTAACGGAGCTTACCAGTTTTCTGTTATGTTTTGTGTGGTTGAAGTTTTCAAGTTTTGGGTAAAGATTCGATGGACTATGGAATAAGGAGTGGCAAGAGCCTAAGATTGGGGATGCCCAAGGCACCCTAAGGTAATATTCAAGGACAACCAAGAGCCTAAGCTTGGGGATGCCCCGGAAGGCATCCCCTCTTTCGTCTTCGTTCATCGGTAACTTTACTTGGAGCTATATTTTTATTCACCACATGATATGTGTTTTACTTGGAGCGTCATTTTATTTTCTTTAGCTTTGCTTGCTGTTTGAATAAATTACCAAGATCTGAAATTATTAAATGGGAGAGTCTTCACTTAGTTGCATAATTATTCGGCTACTCGTTGATCTTCACTTATATCTTTTGGAGTAGTTTGTCATTTGCTCTAGTACTTCACTTATATCTTTTAGAGCACGATGGTGGATTTGTTTTAAAGAAACTTGATCTCTCATTCTCCACTTAGATTATTTTGAGAGTCGTTAATAGCATGGTAATTTGCTTAATGTTAATATACTTCGTGTTCAAGATATGTGAAACTTTGTTTTGAGTGCGTTGAATACTAAGATAACTTTGATGCTTGATAATTGTTTTGAGATATGAAGATGGTGATATTAGAGTCATGCTAGTTGAGTAGTTGTGAATTTAAAGAATACTTGTGTTGAAGTTTGTGATTCCCGTAGCATGCACGTATGGTGAACCGTTATGTGATGAACTCGGAGCATGATTTATTTATTGATTGTCTTCCTTATGAGTGGCGGTCGGGGACGAGCGATGGTATTTTCCTACCAATCTATCCCCCTAGGAGCATGCGCGTAATACTTTGCTTTGATAACTTCTAGATTTTTGCAATAAGTATATGAGTTCTTTATGACTAATGTTGAGTCCATGCATTATACACATTTTCTCCCATCCTTCCACCAGTGCTAGCCTCTCTAATACCGCGCACTTTTCGCTGGTATCATACACCCACCATATATCCTTCCTCAGAACAGCCACCATACCTACCTATTATGGCATTTCCATAGCCATTCCGAGATATATTGCCATGCAACTTTCCACCGTTCCGTTTATTATGACAAGCTCCATCATTGTCATATTGCTAGCATGATCATGTAGTTGACATCGTATTTGTGGCAAAGCCACCTTTCATAATTCTTTCATACATGTCACTCATGTTTCATTGCATATCCCGGTACACCGCCGGAGGCATTCATATAGAGTCATACTTTGTTCTAAGTATCGAGTTGTAAGAAAAATAGAAGTGTGATGATCATCATTATTAGAGCATTGTCCCAAGTGAGGAAAGGATGATGGAGACTATGATTCCCCCACAAGTCGAGATGAGGCTCCGGACGAAAAATAAAAATAAATAAAAAAAAGAGGCCATAAAAAAAGGGAAAGGCCCAAATAAAAAAATATATAAAAAAATGAGAGAAAAAGAGAGAAGGGACAATGTTACTATCCTTTTACCACACTTGTGCTTCAAAGTAGCACCATGATCTTCATGATAGAGAGTCTCTCATTTTTTCACTTTCATATACTAGTGGGAATTTTTCATTATAAAACTTGGATTGTATATTCCAATGATGGGCTTCCTCAAATGCCCTAGGTCTTCGTGAGCAAGCGAGTTGGATGCACACCCACTTAGTTTCTTTTGTTGAGCTTTCATATACTTATAGCTCTAGTGCATCCGTTGCATGGCAATCCCTACTCACTCACATTGATATCTATTGATGGGCATCTCCATAGACCGTTAATACGCCTAGTTGATGTGAGACTATCTTCCCTCTTTTTGTCTTCTCCACAACCACCATTCTATTCCACATATAGTGCTATATCCATGGCTCACGCTCATGTATTGCGTGAAGATTGAAAAAGTTTTGAAAATGTTAAAGTATGAAACAATTGCTTGGCTTGTCATCGGGGTTGTGCATGATTTAAATATTTTGTGTGGGGATAACTTTCTTTGGCCATGTTATTTTGAGAAGACATAATTGCTTTGTTAGTATGCTTGAAGTATTATTATTTTAACGTCAATATGAACTTTTATCTTGAATCTTTCGGATCTGAATATTCATACCATGATTAAGAAGATTTACATTGAAATTATGCCAAAGTATCACTCCGCATCAATTTTTTTTATCATTTACCTACTCGAGGACGAGCAGGAATTAAGCTTGGGGATGCTTGATACGTCTCCAACGTATCTATAATTTTTGATTGCTCCATGCTACTTTATCTACTGTTTTAGACAATATCGGGCTTTATTATCCACTTTTATATTATTTTTGGGACTAACCTATTAACCGGAGGCCCAGCCCAGATTTGCTGTTTTATGCCTATTTCAGTGTTTTGAGGAAAAGGAATATCAGACGGAGTCAAAACGGAACGAAATCAACTGGAGAAGTTATTTTTGGAAGGAAACCCACCTGATGGACTTGGACCCCACAAGAGAAGATACGGGAGGTGCTCACGAGGGTGGGGGCGCGCCCTCCCCCTTGGGCGCGCCCCGCTGCCTCGTGGGGCCCCCGTAGCTCCACCGACGTACTCCTTTCACCCATATATACCTACGTACCCTAAAACTTCCAGAACAGAAGATAGATCGGGAGTTCCACCGCCGCAAGCCTCCAAAACCACCAAAAACCAATCGGCGCCCCTTTCCGGTACCCTGCCGGAGGGGGGATCCATCTCCGGTGGCCATCTTCATCATCCCGGCGCTATCCATGATGAGGAGGGAGTAGTTCACCCTCGGGGCTGAGGGTATGTACCAGTAGCTATGTGTTTGATCTCTCTCTCTCTCTCGTGTTCTCTCTCATGTTCTCTCTTTGGCACACGTTCTTGACTCTCTAGTAGAAACTTTGTGGCACTCTTTGAAGTACTTTGTGTTGGTTGGATGAATCTGAGATTGTGTGATGCATATCGTATAATCATGCCCACGGATACTTGAGGTGACAATGGAGTATCTAGGTGACATTAGGGTTTTGGTTGATTTGTATATTAAGGTGTTATTCTAGTACGAACTCTTTTAGAGATTGATCCGAAAGAATAACTTTGTGGTGGTTTCGTACCCGACCAAATCTCTATGTTTGTTCTCCGCTATTAGTGGCTTTGGAGTGACTCTTTGTTGCATGTTGAGGGATTGTTATATGATCTATCTATGTTATTATTGTTGAGAGAACTTGCACTAGTGAAAGTATGAACCCTAGGCCTTGTTTCCTATCATTGCAATACCGTTTACGCTCACTTTTATCATTAGTTACCTTGCTGTTTTTATATTTTCAGATTACAAAAACCTTTATCTACCATCCATATTGCACTTGTATCACCATCTCTTTGCCGAACTAGTGCATCTATACAATTTACCATTGTATTGGGTGTGTTGGGGACACAAGAGACTTTTTGTTATTTGGTTGCAGGGTTGTTTGAGAGAAACCATCTTCCTCCTACGCCTCTCGCGGATTGATAAACCTTAGGTCATCCACTTGAGGGAAATTTGCTACTGTCCTACAAACCTGTGCACTTGCAGGCCCAACAATGTCTACAAGAAGAAGGTTGTGTAGTAGACATCAGAGACTCGACTTCTTCTCCGTCACTTGAGTCGTCACTTTCCTCGGTCTCCCCTCCGTCAGAACGCCAGTCGCCACTGTCGCCGCCGCTTGCGTCCCCTTCCGGGTCTTGCTCTTGCTCCCCATTGGGCATAGAGTACATTTTGATAAGAGCCTGGCAGAAAAACAAGCAGAACAAAAGTCAATCGACGGAACATAAATAGCCGCATGGTTAAAATTACAGTCGGAAATTCAGAGTTGAACCTTGTCCGGTACGTGGGACTGGTCGAGTGGAGGAATTCTCCTGGCTCCCCTAGGGTTGTCTCTTTTCCCAGTGATGCTCGTCAGCCACCCCTCCAGCGTGGCATCCTCGACCTCCTCCGGGTGGATCCGAGTGGTGTCCTCAGTGCCCGAATACATCCACATCGGATGGTCTCGAGCTTGAAGCGGCTGGATGCATCGTCGGAGGAAGACCTCCAAGAGGTCCATACCAGTCACCCCGTCACGGATGAGCTGGACAACACGTTCGACCAGCACCTTAACATGCGCCTTCTCTTCAGGGATCACCTTCAAAGAGGAAGGCTTCCTCACTCGGTCCATGGAAAAAGGAGGGAGTCCGGTCGACTACCCTGGCGTCGGCTGGTCTTTGCAGTAAAACCAGGTCGACTGCCATCCACGAACCGAGTCAGGTAGGATCATGGCCGGAAAAGAACTTTTCCCCCTCATCTGAACCCCAAGACCCCCACACATCTGAATCACTTGTGTTCTCTCGTCACTCGGATTGGCCTTTTTCACCGTTTGGGAGCGACAGGTGAAAATGTGCTTGAAAAGGCCCCAATGAGGCCGACAACCCAAGAAATTCTCGCACAAAGACATGAAAGCAGCGAGGTACACAATTGTGTTCGGTGTGAAGTGGTGGAGTTGCGCCCCAAAGAAATTCAGAAATCCCCGAAAGAAAGGGTGAGGAGGCAAAGAAAACCCACGGTCGACATGGGTGGCCAAGAGAACGCACTCACCCTCCTGAGGCTGCGGCTCAGACTCCTTCCCCGGGCGCCGCGCGATCCATGGGGGATCAGTCCTCCAGCGGCCAGGTCGTCGAGGTCTTCTTGACGAATCGTCGAGCGGATCCAGTCGCCCTGCATCCAGCCCTGCGGCAGGCCGGCCCTTGATGAAGATCCACCCCGACTGGTCGCCTTTCCCTTCGCCTTCGCTGTCGTTTTCTTCGCCCGCTCCAGGGATGCCGTCTTCTCTTTCACCATCATCGCCGGCGAGACGCGCACAGGGCAGCGGCACTGGGACGGAAGCGAGCGCGGCGGATAAGTCTGACGAAGAGAGGAGGAAATTAGAATGCGCTGTTCAAAAACCCCCGTCCGGCGCCTTATATGAGGTTACTTACGAGTGACTAACTTGTAGGCCCGGGCGATCCTGTCAAATCCCGCAACAGTCACGCGCGCGATACGTGGCAAAAAAGGTGGCGCGGAGATCGAGGAGTCCCTGCCTTATCACATCCGATTACTGCGGCCTCCTCCGCCCCGCGCGCTTCCCGAAATTCGAATCCCATGAAATCCTCGAGCTGCAGAACAACTCGTCAGACGAAAGATCTCCCCCGCTCTGTCACTCGGAGCTCTCCAAGTAAAGAAACTCACTCGACGGATACAAGGAATGGATCAAGGCAACTGAAAAAGAAGTTGGTACCGTCACCTAAGTTCATTGATCCAGAGCAAGATATACTCATAGCACGAAAATGGGTTGGAAGTGTGTTCAACTGCTTCCCCACTCAGACCTCGATTAATTCGGGGGCTAA
Source organism: Aegilops longissima (assembly GCA_021605205.1). Classification (NCBI taxonomy): domain Eukaryota; kingdom Viridiplantae; phylum Streptophyta; class Magnoliopsida; order Poales; family Poaceae; genus Aegilops; species Aegilops longissima. The sequence continues at coordinate 480,538,092 of CM038681.1, read as the reverse complement.
TAATGAAGCTATGTACCTAGGGTAGGGTCATGGACCTGTCCGAGATACCCTCCCCAAGGACATCTCTAGAAGAAACCACCTTTCAATCGACTCAGAAGTGTTCCACTCGACAGACTCGAAGACACTCGACCATGGAGCCAACCACTCGACCATGAAACCAACCACTCGACAGCCAGGAGATCTAAAGTCACTCTGCACGCTAACGGTCGGTCATTAAGTAGCTTTTATGGTCATCATAGCACTTTTATTTGTGGTGTTACCAGTAACGCCCGACCTTAATGTACCTTAAACCCTACATAACAGAGGGCTGGAGGGGCCTGGCGAACTCTATATAAGCCAACCCCTCCTGAGTGTCAAGGGTTCACACCCCTCTAATTCATACCTACACAATCCAGTCGACCGCCTCCGGGCTCTGAGACGTAGGGCTGTTACTTCCTCCGAGAAAGGCCTGAACTCGTAAACCTCTTGCGTACACAACTACTCCATAGCTAGGATCTTGCCTCTCCATTCCTACCCCCCTACACTACTATCAGACTTAGAACCACGACAGTGACTTCTGTCCACCCAGAGGCACCGGACAACTTGCTGGAAGTGCTTCGCAGCGCTTCCATCGACGAGGCACTATCATGAGTGCGGTGATCAAAGTGGTTCAGTCTGCCAAGAGCGGACTGACTGAAGCCTGTGCCAGCCTCCTAACAGGCTTTGAGGCGAGTATTCGAAATGTAGGAAAATATTGCCGTATAGACAGTAGCCCCTGATGCTCTGTTCGGCGTTCGGAAAGAAAATCCGAATAGAGGATCGAATAATAACTGCAGGAGTCTAGTCCGAATATGTCTACATGCGTATGCAGGCTTCACTGCTTGCCGCTGCCGCACGTACTGCGGAGGTCGCCGCACTGAAGCAGAACCTCAAGCGGTCCAAGGAGGAACTCGGCCGTGCCAAGAAGCAGCTCGAGGAGAACGAAGGTAAGCAATTCCTTGTTTATAAAGAAGAAGAGAATTTTTTGGTTGCAAGATAATAGGATCATCATGAATGTGCCATGGACCATGACCGAAGTGGCGACCCTGAAGTAGGCGTTGTCTGAGGCGGAAAACAAAGCGGCCATGGAGCGCATCGAGCGAGAAAAACAAGAAGCCCGAGTAGGCGAGGTGCTGCAAGAGCTCCAGGCGCTAGTGAAGAAGCACGAGTCCTTGGAGCTTGACTCGAGGACCCGAGAGTCCGAGCTTGCCAAGGCCCTCGAAAGCGCAAAACATGCCAAGGCCGAAGCCCAAAAGGCCCTCCAAGAGATTGAGGCGGTGAAGAAGATAGCGGCGGGTAAGCATTCATTATGCAAAGCAAGCCTGTGAAAGAAAATTTCTATTTACTTACCCGAGTTCGGAACTCTCCAGGGGCGTTCGCAGATCTGCCCCGCAGTGTGTCTGATGCCGCGGAGTTCAACCGGGCCGAGGAGGGGAGCTCGACGGAGAAGGTATTCTAGTCTCAGTATACTGGGACCGAACACCCTATGCCCATGAGCGACCAGCTGAAGCAACTGATCGAGCTCCACAAGCCGGTCAAACAGGCCATGACGGGCCTTATAGTCCGGATGTGGCCTGGCGATGCCCTTCCCAACAGCTACTTCGGCCTGGTGAGGCGTCTTATAGATGCCTGCCCACGGCTGGAAGTCATAAAGCGGTCCGTCTGCATCGAAGGTGCACGCAGGGCTTTTGCCCGTGCGAAGGTGCACTGGGCCAAGATGGACGCAGAGAAGCTGGTGAAGGAGGGGCCGCCGCAGGTCAAGGAGCATCGCCACCCCGAAATGTATTATGAAGGTTTCCTGAAGGGTGCCCGTCTCGTGGTGGACGAGTGTACCAAAGATGTAATCTTTGAATGAACTTGCTCATGTGATCCAGAATTATGAAAACTAGTTCATGTGCGCTATGCAACGCTTTGTATTTAAAATATTACCTTCTGTGCGGCCGGTTATAAAATCTGAGAGTTGGCCAGTCGTCGGCTTCTACCCCCATGCAACTAGTGATGGGGTGTTCGGGATAAATCTGAGCAATCTTTTTCCCATATTTGGGTCCTTGAGGAGGTGCTCAAAGACAATGAACGAGCAATCGAGACTATAATGCTTTATCATTCTCACTTAGCCATAGAAGTCTACAATTTTAAATTTTGGCGAAGCCCCTAGTATTCGGAAGGCAGAAGTTGGGGCGCTATACACGCCTAAGTCGTACAAGGCCGACTCCTCGCCCGAAGCGTAAAAAGTCTTTAGGGACTTGAGACCTCTCGAACAGCGACCAGCTCTCGCCTTATCATGACAGTCAGTTTTAGCTTTCTCTACTGAGGTGCTCGTCGGGAAGAACTGGGACACAATCGCAGTAGTTCCCCCAGTGCTCCCTTAGCCGATATAGCGGAACGTAAGATACCAAAACGTGGGAGCTGGGCAAACCCAACTATTGACCCAAGACATGATTCGGAGCTGATGCATATAATGCTATAAGTTCGGGGTGCCGCACTGTAGAAAGTGTTTGGACTTTTCACGCCGTATTATGGGGTATACAAAAGCCCCTGGCGTGTTGGCCGTACCAGAGTGTACGGGTGCTAACTGTCATAAATAAACATATATATATATATATATATATATATATATATATATATATATATATATAAGAATATAGAATGCGACAATAGACTAGTGCTATGCATTGTTTATTCGAGAAATGCGTCGAAGCATACTGATACAAGTAGTGCGGTAAGCAAAAAATAGGACTATTTGACATGTCCCATCCAAGGGCAAGCTGCTGACTGGTATCTTAAAACAGGTATTTAACTTGTTATCAGAGACCACCTGGGGATTCCATTGTACGACGTAGCTTCCTGCCCCCTTGGGTGTTGTATCATGTGTCCGGCAATCGTGCTGCCGGATAGGCCTTCCAGAGAGTAAAGTCCTGAAAGAGAGAGAATGATAAAGGTAGTAAGCCCCTAGTGCGGTTGAGCTGCATTGTGGGACGTGCCATGATCGTGCCCCCGCCTACATCTATGGTATTTTCAATGCATAATTATGTACGCGTTGCATGAATTTCGCCGTTCAACTGAGACTAGGGCGGGGGCTGAATTGCTAGGCGAGCTCTGAACGTGCCAGGCGATCCTGTTGCAGGTTACTCCGGACGTGCTTGACGGTGTCCGGGGGCTTTATTGCCGAACTGGTGGACTGCCTTAAAAGACTGCTTTGTGCCTCCGCTGCGAGGGCCGCGGTGTGCTCCTCCGTACTGAGCGAGCGCTCTGTGTTTCCATTGACTGTGATGACCCCCTAGGTCCTGGCATCTTGAGCTTGAGGTATGCATAATGCGGTACCGCATTGAATCTTGCAAATGCGGTTCGCCCGAAAGCGAGGCGTGATAGCATTGTGGAACGGGACGATATCGAAGATTAACTCCTCGCTTCGGAAGTTGTCCGGAGATCCGAAGACCACTTCCGTTGTGATTGAGCCCATACAATGGGCCTCTACACCTGGGATAACGCCTTTAAAGGTCGTTTTTGTGGGTTTGATCCTTGAGGGGTCTATACCCATTTTGCACACAGTATCCTGATAGAGCAGGTTCAGGCTGCTGCCGCCATCCATAAGGACTCGAGTGAGGTGAAATCCGTCAATGATAGGGTCTAAGACCAATGCGGCAGATCCACCATGACGTATACTAGTGGGGTGTTCTCTGCGATCGAAAGTGATCGGACAAGAGGACCATGGGTTGAACTTTGGGGCGACGGGCTCCATCGCATATACGTCCCTTAGCGCATGCTTCTGTTCCCTCTTGGGGATGTGGGTTGCGTATATCATGTTCACCGTCCTCACTGTGGGGGGAACCTCTTCTGTCCTCTCGTGTTCGGCGGCCGTGGCTCCTCCTCGTCATTGTTGTGCAGCCATTGTCTTGTTTTCTGCGTTTAACTTGCCGGCCTGCTTGAACACCCAGCATTCTCTGTTGATGTGATTGGCTGGCTTATCGGGGGTGCCGTGTATTTTACATGAGCGATCGAGTATGCGGTCCAAACTGGACGGGCCCGGAGTGCTTCTTTTGAATGGCTTTTTCCGCTGTCCGGATTTAAAGCCTCTGAATCCGGCATTGACTGCCGTATCCTCGGTGTTATCGCCGTTGCTGCGGCGCTTGTGTTTGTTGCGACGTGGCCTGCCGTTACTGTCCTTGGTATCCGAAGTGCCAAGGTTCCTTGATATGTTGTTGATGCGAGCCAGCCAGCTATCCTCTCCCGCGCAAAAGCGGGTCATGAGTGTCGTGAGGGCTGCCATAGACTTCGGCTTTTCCTGGCCGAGGTGCCGGGCGAGCCACTCGTCACGGATGTTATGCTTAAATGCCGCTAAGGCCTCTGCATTCGGACTGTCGACAATTTGATTTTTCTTTCTTAGGAACCGTGTCCAGAATTGCCTCGCCGATTCCCCTTGCTGCTGAATTATGTGGCTCAAGTCATCGGCATCTGGTGGTCGCACATAAGTGCCCTGGAAGTTGTCGAGGAATGCATCTTCTAGATCCTCCCAGCAGGAAACGGAGTCTGCTGGCAAGCTGTTCAGCCAGTGCCGATCTGGTCCTTTAAGTTTTAACGGGAGGTACTTGATGGCATGTAGATCATCACCGCGGGCCATGTGGATGTGGAGGAGGAAGTCCTCGATCCATACCGCGGGACATGTTGTACCATCATATGATTCGATATTTACAGGTTTAAAACCTTCTGGGAATTCATGCTCCATTACTTCGTCAGTGAAGCATAGGGGGTGTGCCGCGCCTCTATGCTGGGCTGTGTCGCGACGCAGCTCGTATGAGTCCTGCCTGCTGTATTCGGCCCGTCCGGACTTGCTTTTACTATATCTGGCGGGGCGGTCACCGTCCCTTGTAGGGGCATGGCCTCGTGATCCGTAGATCAATCTTGCGTGTTTTGCCCTATCTTCCAATATGTCCCGCAGGTCTCGCGTGTTTCCCGGTGCCTTGGTAATTTTGTTTGAATGGCGGCGGGGTGCAGGCTGATTTTCAGGCCGGACTGCCTCTCTATCTCTGCCAGCAGGTGGCCGATCAGCCGCATCGTACGCTGGTGATGTGGGTTTCCATGCTTCCTCCTCAAGTCGGGGTAGCAGCCTGCGCTTTGGGTAACCCTTGGAAGGGCGTTTGAGTTCATATTCCTCGGCCGCAAGGACTTCAGTCCATCTATCTGCTAGCAGATCCTGATGAGCTCGAAGCTGTTGCTGCTTTTTTTCAGGCTATTTGCTATGGCTATAAGCTGGCGCTTAAAGCGCTCCTGCTCGACGGGATCCTCAGGCACGACAAATTCTTCGTCGTCGAGGATCGCTTCGTCTTCGAAGGGAGGCATATAGTTGTCGTTCTCCGTTTCTCCCTCTACCGCTCTCTTAGGAGGGCTGGCTTGTTCATCCTCCGACTCTATATCGTGCTGGAGGGGATTGTCATCATCTTCGGCACTATCCGGAGTATTTATATCTCCTGTGCCGGTATCACCGCTTTTGCTGTGGCGAGACTTAGAGCGGCGCCGCTGACGTCGGTGCTAGGGTTGCTTGTTGGAGGGGTCGTCCTCCGTTGTCTTGTCGCCATTGCCTTCTTTGGGTGTGTCCACCATATATATTATATCATATGATGAGGTGGCGGTCCAATGCCCCATGGGCAGTGGTTCTTGTTCGTCTCCTTCATCGTTGTCCATGCCATCGATGTCTTCGGAGTCGAAGTCGAGCATGTCGGTTAAGTCGTCGACAGTGGCTACTATGTGGGTGGTGGGTGGGGAGTGAATTTCTTCGTCGTCCGCATCCCACTCTAGCCGGGCATACTTCGGCCAAGGTTCTCCAGACAGGGAGAGAGATTTTAACAAGTTCAGTATGTCGCCGAAGGGCGAGTGCTGAAAGATATCCGCGGAGGTGAACTCCATGATCCGCGCACAATTGGATTAAATAGGTATGGGCGCGGGGAGTTCGGAGTCCATGGCCGGGGACGAATCTAGTAGTCCGGCGTCACGACTCTCGTCAGGGGTAAGGTCAGTATTCGGCTCTATCGCCACTGAGGGTGCAGCCTCCAAGGCGGGGTCTATCTGCTTCCTTGGATGCGCAATCTGTTCCGGACTGAAGGCCGGAGTGGTTGCTGGCGTGATCTCCTGAACACTGTGTGACGGCAGAGCTATATCGTGCACATCGTGATCGTGCGGCACACCTGGCATGGGCCCGAATCCGTCGAAGATCAAGTCTCCGCGGATATCAGCGAGTAATTCAAGTTTCCAAACCTGACACGATGGCGGGCGTAGCTCTCGATCTGCTCGGATGGCCAAGCAGAGTTGGCCCGCGGTCTTGGCCGCCCGAATACAAAGATCTGTCCGGGAGGAAGACATCACCCTGGACCGCATCGTTGTCGATGATCGAAGGGGCCATCGAGCCTTACAGCGACGACAAGTGGAACTCCCAATAAAGCACCAATGTCGATTATCAAAACCGGCGGATCTCGGTAGGGGTCCCGGTATGCGTCTAAAGGCGGATGGTAACAGGAGGCAAGGGACACAATGTTTACCTAGGTTCGGGCCCTCCCGGTGGAGGTAATACCCTACTTCCTGCTTGATTGATCTTGATGATATCAGTAGTATAAGAGTTGATCTACCATGAGATCGTAGAGGCTAAACCCTAGAAGCTAGCCTATGGTATGATTATTGTTGTTGCCCTACGGACTAAACCCTCTGGTTTATATAGACACCGGAGGGGGCTAGAGTTACACATAGTCGGTTACAAAGGGAGGAGATCTACATATCCGTATCGCCAAGCTTGCCTTCCACGCCAAGGAGAGTCCCATCCGAACACGAGAAGAAGTCTTCAATCTTGTATGTTTATAGTCCAACAGTCCGGACAAACGATATAGTCCGGCTGTCCGGATACCACGAAATCCAGGACTCCCTCAGCCAGCGTCTGTATCCGACCCATCAGGTAAAGGACTTCCCCGTTATCTTCCTCCCGAGGGCTCCGAGGGCGCCAGCTGTGGTGTTTCTTCAAGGGAGCATTGTCGAACTCAGGAAGGCCCATCCGAATAGGGTCCGGGATAGGGATGTCCTCCATATAAAACCACTCCGAAGGCCAGTGAGGGAGTCCTGAATTAGGGGGTATCCGTACAGCCGGACTATATACTTCGGCCGGACTTTTGGACTATGAAGATACAAGATTGAAGACTTCGTCCCGTGTCCGGATGGGACTCTCCTTGGCGTGGAAGGCAAGCTTGGCAATACGGATATGTAGATCTCCTTCCTTGTAACCGACTCTGTGTAATCTAGCCCCCTCTGGTGTCTATATAAACCGGAGGGCTTAGTCCGTAGGACAAGAACAATCATACCATAGTCTAGCTTCTTGGGTTTACCCTCTATGATCTCGTGGTAGATCAACTCTTGTAATACTCATATTATCAAGATCAATCAAGAAGGAAGTAGGGTATTACCTCCATCGAGAGGAGCCGAACCTGGGTAAACATTGTGTCCCCCGCCTCCTGTTACCATCCGCCTTAGACGCATAGTTCGGGACCCCCTACCCGAGATCCGCCGGTTTAGACACCGACATTGTTGCTTTCATTGAGAGTTCCACTGTGTCGTCACCATAAGGCTTGATGGCCCCTTCGATCATCTATAACGACATGGTCCAGGTTGAGGTTTTTCTCCCCGGACAAATCTTCGTATTCGGCGGCTTCGCACTGCGGACCAACTCGCTTGGCCATCTGGAGCAGATCGAGAGCTACGCCCCTGGCCATCGGGTCAGGTTTGGAAACTTGAACTACACTGCCGATATCTGCGGAGACTTGATCTTCGACGGATTCGAGCCCATGTCAGGTGCGTCGCACAATCACGGGAGATCGCACCTGCAACCGCTCCGGCCCTTAATCGGGAGAAAATGCGGACGATGAAGAAATTCACTCCCCACCCACCACCCACTTAGTAGGCACTGTCGAAAATTTAACCGACATGCTCGACTTCGACTCCGAAGACATCAATGGCATGGACGACGATGCAGGAGACGAACAGGAACCACTGCCCACAGGGCACTAGACCGCCACCTCATCATATGATATATACATGGTGGATACCCCCAAAGAAGGCAATGGCGACAAGACGGCAGAAGATGACTCCTCCAAGAAACAACCCAAGCAGCGACGTCAGCGGCGCCACTCTAAGTCCCGACATAGCAAAAGCAGTGATACCGGCACCAGAGACAATAACACTCTGGATAGTGCCGAAGACAACAATCCCCCCCAGCACAATTTAGATCGGGAGGGTGAAGAAGCTAGCCCTCCAGAACAGGCAGCAGAGGGAGAAACGGAGGATGACTATTACATGCCTCTCTCCGAAGACAAGGTGAGCCTCGGCAACAAAGAATTAATCGTACCTCAGGATCCCATCGAGCAAGAGCGCTTCAAGCGTCGGCTTATTGCCACAGCAAATAGCCTGAAGAAAAAGCAACAACAGCTTCGAGCTGATCAAGATTTGCTAGCAGACAGATGGACAGAAGTCCTGGTGGCCGAGGAATACGAACTCGAACGCCCCTCCAAGAGTTACCCAAAGCGCAGGTTGCTACCCCGACACGAGGAGGAAGCATTGAAACCTACATCACCAGCGTATGATGCAGCGGACCGGCCACCTCGTGGCCGAGATAGAGAGGCGTTTCAGCCTGAAGTTCAGCATGCACCACGCCGCCACTCAAACAAAAATACCAAGACCCGGGGCAACACGCGTGACCTGTGAGACGTCTTGGAAAGCAGGGCAAAACATGCAAGATCGATATATGGGTCACGGGGGCGCGCACCAGCATGCGAGGATGACTGTCACGCCGGATACACTAAAAGTAAATCCGGCCGGGCCGAATACAGGAGACAAGACTCATACGAACTGCATCGTGATATAGCCCGGCACAGAGGCGCCGCACACCCCCTATGCTTCACTGATGAAGTTATTGATCACGAATTCCCAGAGGGTTTTAAACCCGTAAATATTGAATCATATGATGGAACAACAGATCCCGCGGTATGGATCGAGGATTTCTTCCTCCACATCCACATGGCTCGCGGTAATGATCTACATGCCATCAAGTACCTTCCGCTAAAACTCAAAGGACCAGCTCGGCATTGGCTGAATAGCTTACCAGCAAACTCTGTTGGCAGTTGGGAGGATTTGGAAGGTGCATTCCTTGACAACTTCCAGGGCACTTATGTGCGACCACCGGATGCCGATGACTTGAGCCATATAACTCAGCAGCCAGGGGAATCGGCCAGGCAATTCTGGACACGGTTCCTAACTAAGAAAAACCAAATTGTTGACCGTCCGGATGCAGAGGCCTTAGCGGCATTCAAGCACAACATCCGTGATGAGTGGCTCGCCCGGCACCTCGGCCAGGAGAAGCCAAAGTCTATGGCAGCAGTCACGACACTCATGACCCGCTTTTGCGCGGGCGAGGATAGCTGGTTGTGTCGGTGTCAAAACCGGCGGATCTCGGGTAGGGGTTCCCGAACTGTGCGTCTAGGCGGATGGTAACAGGAGACAAGGGACACGATGTTTTACCCAGGTTCGGGCCCTCTTGATGGAGGTAAAACCCTACGTCCTGCTTGATTAATATTGATGATGTGTGTTACAAGAGTGGATCTACCACGAGATCAAAGAGGCTAAACCCTAGAAGCTAGCCTATGGTATGATTGTTGTTAGTCCTATGGACTAAAGCCATCCGGTTTATATAGACACGGAGAGGGCTAGGGTTACAGAGTCGGTTACAATGGTAGGAGATCTACATATCCGTATCGCCAAGCTTGCCTTCCACGCCAAGGAAAGTCCCATCCGGACACGGGGCGAAGTCTGGAATCTTGTATCTTCATAGTCTTGGAGTCCGGCCGATGATGATAGTTCGCTATCCGGACACCCCTAGTCGGAACTCCTCGGTAGCCCCTGAACCAGGCTTCAATGACGACGAGTCCGGCGCGCATGTTGTCTTCGCATTGCAAGGTGGGTTCTTCCTCCAAATAATTTATAGAAGACTGTGAACACCGGATAGTGTCGGCTCTGCAAAATAAATTCCACATACCACCGTAGAGAATAATATTACACAAGATCAATCTGTTGGCGTGATACGTGGCGTGACGTCGCACCACTACCAAGCCTTTACTCAAATTGTTTTATTGTTCCACCTCGGCGCGTTTAGCGGCGGTTTCTTTAGCGCGTCTTGTCGAGCAGAGATCGTGTTCCCTTATTCGGGATTCCTATCAATACGGACGTGGGTAACCCAACCGCGCCATTGATTGTGATGCTTGGGGGATAAGCGAGTTTTACCAGGCCGGTGGGGACACATGTTTTTGTCCGCCCATATAAGGGGATAAAGATCCAACCCTTTTACCTGCGCCTTCTTCCTCCTTGGCTTATCCATCTCCGCAAACTCAAGCTCCAGCGCCCAAGTCCGCACTTCTCACCTCAACCTTCTCCAGCTATGTCCGGAGCGGGAGGCAAGTGGATGGCCTCCTCCGTCACGGAGGGGCAGATCCAGAAGCTGCGCGACGCCGGATATTTGTTGTCACAGCCCTAGATCAGCCCTAGCTTGATTTTCTTGCATCCATGCATCATGTCTAAATTTCCTTTAAATTTGAATTGGGGAATTGGAGAGCCTCAGGAATCATTTAAAATAAATGATCAACATTAAAAATTGCTTCAAATGTTTCCAAGGAAATGTTCCTTTTCAGCTTTAAAAATTATTGGCAAGAATAAAATTCAAACCAATAATTTTGGAGTATTGAAACATTTTATTTTGGGCCTTTGAATTAATTCAATAACTATTTGCATTGGAAATATATTTTATATATACTTAATATATGTCCAATAATTACAGGACATTTTATGTGATGCGGTACACTTTAGTTCCAGCCACATAATTATCTTCAGGATTTTATAAAATGGTTTAGTATTTTACTAAACTAAAACAGAGGCAAACAAAATAGAAAACAGAAAATAGAAATGGAATTAAAGGAGAGAGCTCACGGCGATTACTGCGCAGCCCACCGGCCCAGTTCCCCTCTGCTGGCCTGTGGCCCAGCCCACCAACCGCCTCACCGCTCGTCGCCTACCTCTGCGATGGCGGAGGAGGTTTCTGGCGACCAGCCGAGCTCGCCACCTCCTCCCTACTCGCTGCTGGCTCCCCTCGGCCTTGGGAGGCGCCACGCCCTCCCGAACCCCCCTCGCTCCTCTTCCTCATTCGCTGTTCCCTCTCTTTCCCCTGGCCCTCTTCCCCGAGCTCACGAGCGGAGCTGCCGCCACCGACAGGCTCCACCACGGCCACCGACCTCCCCACGGCCAGCTATTCCGCCCACGAGCCCCTCCTCGCCACCCTGAATCTCCCCGCCCGTCTGCGACCGGAGGCCCTACATCGCCGCCCGAAGTCGTCTTCCCGGCTGCACGGCCGCCGGACTCCATCGGCAATTCGGCGCCATCCGGCCTCCCAGAGCAGTGAGCTTGCCTTCGACCTCCTGTGAGCTCGCCGTCGTTTCCCCTCATCTCTCTCCCTCGCATGGCCAGTAGCCGCCGCCCATGGCACCAGTCGCCCGGCCGCCATTGCCGACGAGCTCGGCGCTCGAGCCCCTCTCTTTCGAACCCGTGGCACCAGCGTGTTTCGGTGGCCCGGATGCCACCTAGCCCATCAGCTTCTCCTCCGTGCACCGTGGCATCAAACCCGACCAAACCCGAACTCCGGCCGCCGCCTTGGAGCTCGCCGCCGTCGATCCGGCCACCCGACCCGCTAACCCACCAAGAGCTTGGCTCCTCCCGGCTACTCCTAGGTACCTCCACGACCCATTTGGTGGCGGAATAGCAAAATCACTCTACGCCGCCCGGGTCGCTTGGCTGACTAAACGCCGGGCGTCCGTGACCCGGCCCGACCGGCGTGGGTTGACCTTTGCCGGTTTGACCTCCCCTCTCCCTCAGCGACATGCGGGCCCTGCCCTGTATAATTAAGTTAGATTAGTACTAACTAAGCTAGGTTAGTTAGTTGAACAACGACTCTCGGGACCCACAGGTCAGGGTTTGACCTGGACCGCCGCAGTTGACCGCTGGCGTCATAGTGGCCTTAATCTTTGGCGCAATATTCATTTTCTCGATTTATAATAATTCAGGAAATTCCGAGAAAATACCCTAAACTTTAATAAATCATAGAAATTCAACGTAACTCGGATTGAAATAATTTATATATGAAAAATGATCAGAAAATATGAAGAATCTGTTTATGCCATGATCATGCATGTTTGAACAAGTTAACCTCACTGAATAGGATGAATCATGATTAGGGTAATTTATGAAATAGCATTTGGGGTTGGAGTTCAACCTTGTTTGAATTCCACTTCAACTAACTTGGATTATTATTGCACTAGGTAAATTCAATACCTTAATATGACATGTCATTCATGTGAATGTGCATTGCATTGATTGTGTTCTCTCTTGTTTGCGGTAATTGTCCCTCCCGAGCGATGTACAACGATGAGTTCGATGACACCGATGAAGAACTATATTATCTTGAAGTGCCGAAGCAAGCAAAACCCCTTGTTCATTCGATATAATCCCACTCTCTCGCTCCTGCTCTATTTTACTGCATTAGGACAACAACGACTCATGTGTTACTTGCTGCGGTAGCTGAACCCCTTTATCCTCTGCATGACTGTCATTCCACGATAATTAGATGAAACCCACTAGCATGAGTAGGAGTTGTTTGAGCCTGTTGTGCCTACTCATTCATGCTTGTTTGTCATGCACCTCTTGCTTAGAGTTAAGTCAGGTCGATTCATCGGGAATGAATTGGAAAGTGGTGAACATGTCCTACCGTGTGTGAACTAAGTGTGTGAACACGATTTGGTAAAGGTAGCGGTGAGAGGCCATGTAGGAGTACATGGTGGGTTGTCTCATTGAAACCGTCCTCGGGCTGAGTTACGTGTTTGTGATCCATGAGCAGTTACTACCACACATTGGGTTCGGTAACTCGACCCTCTCGACTTATTAATCAACTTGATCTCTGTCCGGGAGTTGCAACTAGTTTACGGTGTTTGTAGGTAGTGTTAGTAGTCTACCAAGTGGCACCGATGCAGGTGGGCTTGGGACAGACTAAACCTGATGGCACTAATCCATAGACTACTAATCCATAGACCTTTAAGATTGTTGGTTTTAATCCCGGTTTAGTTCCTACTATTTACGTATGATAACTGTTGATCCCGAGAATCTTGTTATGATGTTGTTGAGTGGTTATGCCACCATTTTCTGCAGGATGTCTCAAATCATTTTGAGCATTTACAGCCGTTATGCTGTCCGAGTCATCGAGTCTCTAAATAGTCGGATGCATTTGCAAATCCTTTCCTTCGATTCGATGTCCTTCGGTCGAATAAGCACACCAACCAGTCGGTCGAGGTGCTCCGTTGCCTCGACATATATGTTGGAACTATTATTATGACCTTAGGTGTTTAGGAAGTCACCTAGCAATTCAGCAATGCTTTTGTATCCCAAGTGTGATGATTCTGGCCATCATTTTCGAAAGCATCCCGTGATGCCATTTAGTAGTAGATATTCTACTCTGAGTTTACGAACCGAGATCCACCCTACTTACTTCATGTTGTTAGTATTTGCTAGTGCCTTTAGGATATTAGTAACCTTGCGATAGTTCTCGAGGCGTGGTATTTCCTTCTTCCAAATACTACGAACCGCTTATGGCGAAGTTCCTTGTTGAACCAACACATCACAAAGTAAGAGTGCTCTTGAGGAGTACTCCATCCATATTGTGACTCTGCCAGTTCTACTTTTCTGCATGGATTATCCGGAAGAAATGTTGAGCTTCGTTCGACATACTAATCTGTGCATCCACAACTCAGAAAATGTCACATCCCTAGTGCTGGTATGCTCAAGGCTAGCTAGTCATTGTGCATCATGTTTAAATTCCAGTTAATTTTGAAATGGGGATTTGTGAAACCCTCAGAATCATTTTGGAAATGACCTAAATAAAAATTGCTCCAAAAAGGTCCAAGAAAATGCTCATGTGGCCCTCTGAAAATATTGGACAGAGATAACAATCTAACCAATATTTTCAGGATCTCATAAGTATTTATTTTGGGCATTTGGAATTAATGAAGTAATTATTTGCCTTGGATATATATTATTATATATATAAAATATTGTCCAAAAATTGTGCCTTTTGTTGAGGAGCTCTGGAATATTATAAATGGCTTCTATAAAAATTGGCATAATTAAATAAATTGGTTTAGTATTTTATTTAAATCAAAACAAATGTCAGAAAATAGAAAAGGAAACAAAATAGGTAAAAACCCTTACATGGGCTTACCTCCCCACCGCGGCCCAAAGACTGCTGCTTGGCTTTGGCAGCCAATGCCCAGCCCAGCCCAGCCAGCTGCCGATCGCCCCTTCCTCGCCCGGGAGGGATGGGGCATCGCCACGGCAGTGCCACACCCAGCGTCCGCCACGCCACCTGCACCTGTCCTTCCCCTCGGCGCCTGGGCGCCTGGCAGCGCCGCGCGCGCTCCGCACCTCTCTCGCTCTCTCGTTCCTCCCCCTCCTCAGAGCTCTCTCCCCCCGCACCGAGCGCCACCGCGCGCTGCTGCTGCCGCCGTGGCCACCGTCTCCCCCTCGCCCTCTCTCCGTGTCCGCTAGTTCCGCGCTGCCGCCTGCTACCTCCCCGTCGAGTCACGTGGCGCGGGAAGCCCTGGAGCGCCGCCACCGACGTCGTCCTCGCCTCCGGCCGCCCGAGATCGCCGACGACATTCCGGCCACTCCCGCCCTTCTCCAAGCTCGCGCACGACGCCATTGAGACGACCGTGAGCATCTCCCCGTTTCCCCTCTCTTCTCCCCCTCGTTCCCGTGCCGTAGCTGCCGTTTCCACCTTGGCCGAAGCCATCACCGCCGCAGCTCCTCGCCGTCGAGGCCACAGCCGTGGCTTCGCGGCTGGGCCGCCGTTGCACTCGATGCACTCCGGCGATCCACGCGGACCCGTTGCAGCCTTCCCGTGCACGTAGCCCTCTTCCCTCTCCACCCGAACTCCGGCGCCGCCCGAGCTCCGCTCCGCGAGCCCCGCCCCCAGCTTCTTCTCGCGCGCTTCCACAGGCGGGAGAGCACGAGCTCGCCCGGTGCTCTCCGGCGCTGTTCCGTGGCCTCTATAACGCGGACTCCGCCGAGCCCGTGGTCGCTGGCGGCTTAACGCCGTGGGGTTGACCGTTTGACCTCGCCGGGCGTCGGTGGGCCCGTGGGTCAGGTGGTTAACAAGGCTAATCACCAACTAACCTACCCCGACATCGACGGTGGGCCCTAGTGCCCCTAATCTCAGATTAAACTAAACTAACCCCCTGTTAACCGTGTCACCGGCGTGTGGCCCCCACACGTCAGGTTTGACCCAGCCAGCCGAAGTTGACTGCTGACGTCATGCTTGCGCAGTGCTGACGCAATATTATATTTTCTGGAATTAATTTAAATCAGGATATTCCAGAATATATTCAAAACTTCAAAAATTCATAGAAATTCAACCGTAGCTAAGATTGAAATAATTTATATATGAAAAATTATCAGAAAAATTCAATCTATCCATCTGTACTAGTTTCATGCATGACAAACCAACTTATACATGCTGTATAAGTGAAACTCTAAAATGGCATTTATAAGAGCTTACTTTGGAATTTCATTTGAACCTTTGGTTCAAATGGACTTCATTCAATCTAATACCAGTTGCATTAACTCAAACAGCATCACATCTACATGCCATGTTCATGCATCATATTGTTGCATATGATTGTGTATTGATTGCCGGCACCGTTCCTTCTCGATAGGTCCTGCTCCGGAGGCGTTCAGTACACATCTATGAAGCGGTGCCTCCTTGTTGACTTACCGAGCAAGCAAATCCCTTGTTCATTCGATACAATCCTACTCTCTCGCTCCTGCTCTCGGTTATTGCATTAGGACAACAACGATTCATCTGCTACTTTGTGCTGCGGTAGTTGAACCCTTTCCTCTGCATGACTGTCATTGCCACGATAAATAGTTAAAACCCACTAGCATGTGTAGGAGTTGATTGAGCCATGTTGTGTTCCTACCATGCTATGCCTGCTATTGCTTAGAGTTGTGTCGGGTCGATTCATTGGGAATGAATTGGAGTACAGTTCTATGTTCCGATCTTTGAGAGTGAAGTGTGTGAACACGATTTGGTAAAGGTAGCGGTGAGAGGCCATGTAGGAGTACATGGTGGGTTGTCTCATTTGGAACCGTCCTTAAGCCTTGAGTTCTATGTATGTTGTCCAATGACTCGATACTACCACACATTGGGTTCCGTAACTCGACCCTCTCGACTTATTAATCAACTTGATCTCTGTCCGGGAGTCGCAACTAGTTTCGGTGTTTGTAGGTAGTGCTATTTTTCTACCAAGTGGCACCCGGCAGGTGGGCTTGGGACAGACTAAACACCGTGTACGGTGTACCAAGTGGCACCGGATGGTGGGCTTGGGAACCCTGCTCACATCGTTTGGGGCCGTGGCGACACCCGGCGGATCTCCTTGCGGATGGAACCCGAATAGGCGATAAGCTGGACTAGAGTCTTGTGTGGTTAGTCAGGTCGTGGCCGACACCCTCGCCAGGCTTCCGCTTGAAGGTTGCCGAGATACATGACGTGTATATGGCGGTAAGTGGCGAGAGCGTGTGTGAAGAAGTACACCCCTGCAGGGTTATCATGATCTATTCGAATAGCCGTGTCCTCGGTTATGGACTTCTTGGATGCTTACGTAGTACATAGACAACTTGAAGTGGATACTCTAAAATGCTCAAGACAAGTGTGAGTGCTATGGATGGCCTTCTCGTATGGAGACGGGAATGAATCCGTAGTAGTGTATTGATGTGGTGATTAGTGGACTCGTGTACGTTGTCTCACCTCAAGAGTTTCTTGTAGTCATATAACAGGATAGCCACAGAGTCAAAGCTGGCTTGCTGCAACTAAACTCCACATTACCTTTTGACACTAATGCATGTATGATAGGATCTGATGTAAGTCTTGCTGAGTACCTTTGTACTCACGTTGCTTTATTTATGTTTTTGCAGCGGAGACTTCGGTCTTACTAGTAGTTCCGCTTGGACTTCGACGAGTAGCTTGTTACCTCAGCTACGATCTTGTACCCATGGGAGGATCTTGTAGATAGTCAGGCTTCTCAGCCTTTTTCTTTTGTAGATGTCTGTACTCAGACATGTAATGCTTCCGCTTATTGCTTGTATGCTCTGAATGATGGGTCATGTGACCCCTGTTTGTACTTGTTGCTATGTGGCTCTTCTGAGCCTTTATCTATATGAGTTGCGTTATGTTGTGATGCCATGTTGTATCGCACATACTTGCATGTTATGCGTACGTGTAACTTGTATTGCTATGTGTGGGATCCGACAACCTAGTTGTTTATCCTTGGTAGCCTCTCTTATGGGGAAATGTAGTCTCGTGCTTCTGAGCGATAGTAGTCCGCTACAGCCCGGTTCACGGAGTCCTGCTAGCCCAAAGACTACTGCTTGGATACTTGATTGGCGGCATGTGTTTCACTTCGTTCCTATGTCTGTCCCTTGGGAAATGTCACGCGTGTTATTTGGAGTCCTGCCTAGCCTGCTACAGCCGGGATACGGAGTCCTGTTAGCCCAGTGCTACAGCCCGAATATATCGTTGATGACCGACATGCTCGATGTGATTCATGTATGCCTGTCCCCATAGGTTAAGCGCCGCTTTGGGTTCACGACTAGCCATGTCGGCCGGGTTCTTTGTCATATGGATGCTAGCGACACTATCATATCGTGAGCCAAAAGACGTAAACGGTCCCGGGCCATGGTAAGGCGACACCGTGGGGATACCGTGCGTGAGGCCGCAAAGGGATATGATGTGTTACATGCTAGATCGGTGTGACTTAGGATCGGGGTCCCGACAGAAAATTATATGTTCCTCTGAGTTGCTCTCTTCAGTTGTATTCCGACCTTCGTCTATCAATTGATAGTCAGGAGTAGTCGTGCTCTCGTCCTCATCGATGGCCATTTTTCTTGTGGTCCGTCAAGCCATTCTATTTTGGAATGACTAGGAGAAACAAACTCCAGAGTCTCATCCATATCTAGGATTGGGTCAAAGCAATTGTACTTCGCAGATCAAAATGCCAATTCAGCTTTTGATTATGTTCTACCCTGAAGTATTGCCATCTTATATCAAGAATGTCATGGGAATTGCACAACCTCCTAGGAATTCTTGATGCAGTGATACTTCTCACCATCATTGTTCATTTCTCGGTTCCGTGTTGATGTAACCAGAATACCGACAAGTGAATTTTGATGTGTGAAATCAATACTCCTAGCAACCTCGTTGCTTGGTAGTGAATGGACAATATTCTCATTCTTAGCGTGTTGGTTATTAAACCATCATCCTAAGATTGATCGTGCTACCTAGTCCTTATTTCTGGTGCACACTTCGATTGGTGAGTTAGGATTGTGTCAAGTCCTCACTCATTTGATCATATCGTCTTGCCCTGAAAAGCAAGATTGTTCTCGAGCTTAGTAACATACGGTGGGTCGTGACTTTCCAAATATCTTCTTGGAAGTGTTACCGGGTTGTTCCCTGACTGTTATGTTGAGCTCGTGATCAAGTTGGTTCCCTGTGGACCACCCTTTCTCCAAGAATCCGTGTTGGATATCCCTGAGCTAGTTGGTTAAGCTAGACAATAACTTGGAGAGTTGGAAGATAAAAGCTTGCCTAACCTAGTTCGATCCAAAGGGATATTCTTGTGTAGTGTGTGTTGAAGAAAGATGATATCTTCATCGAGTGGTCCCTGTGATCAGTTGCTGGACCTATTGTCTTATCAACTCTTTGATTCGAGTATGGGCCATTGTCGAGTCAAATCAGTACCAACGATGCTCGTAATGTTGTCTTACTCGTGGTTGATCCCTCGAGCATACACCATTATATCTTTGGTCTGACCAATGCTAACACCGTGTTCACATGATGGTGGAAGTCTAGTGATATGGAAATTCCGATGAGTTGCTGTTGAGCCCATCAGTAGCATTTTGTCTCCCCCATGAGTCATGTCGAACATCAACCTAGTGTTGGAAACTTGTGTAAGCATTTCTTCGTGTTTCGTTCATGAAGCATATGTTTGGATGAAAGAAGTGACTTCCTCTAATTCACGTGCATCAGGTGCAAGTTGCCGCCATGAATTTGGGAAAGGTTTGTTGTTTCCCTTGGAATCATCCCAAGTCAGTCATGCATATGTGCGAAGTATTCTGTAGCCTGGAGACTTGCAACCTTCATTCTATATGTATTCCTAGCACACCAAGCCACTGATTGATTTGCTCAAGGAAAAGAAGTCTATGCTTGGGATCTAATCCATGGACTTGCGTAGAGACTTCGATATCCTCGATTATGGTTCCCCACACGAACTTCGGTAGTGTTTTATTATAAGACTACTACGTGGCCATGTTTATGCAGGACAATGTGTTCACAGGTTTGTAGCGGAACCAGCTCATATCTTGGAGCTTGCTACCGTAGTTCATATCCCGAGAATCTCGTAACGTCATCTCGTCGGTTTTGTGTTGCAACCTTTCCTTTCCAGACATACTGAGTCTGAAGTATCCCATCACCAATCGGATCTGAATCTCAGGCAGATATGATGGTTGGAACATTCGAACAGTTGCATTTCGTTCCCAGCTTGTACCCCATTGTGCCAATTTCTATGGGCTGCTTTCTGGTAATTTTTGTTCAAGATCATCCTCAAAAGTGGACTTACCATGGGTCCCCTCCACCTCCGATGATAAGCAAAAATCATCCATTGCGTTGTCTTCAACAAGGTAGTCCACATCATCCATTCTAGTCCGGGTGTATCATTCCTTGCATTCCACCAAATGATCGCTTATGATTGCCTTAGGCTGGTATAAAGAGTTTCAATGATGTTATATCAAAAGTAATTCTTTTTGCCACTTAAGGGAATAGTTCCTCGCGTCACCTCCCCTGAGGTGCCCCGCTATTGAATCATGGCAAATATTTTCTCACCACCTTGACACCATCCACCATCTTTCTAAGCGTGGAATTGTTGCCACCAATCAAACCCATCGTTTGTTCCTCCATCCCTCTCGATGTGTTTTGTGTCTCAACTCGAGATGTGTCACCGTCTCAGTCCGTGAGTCGATCATGTTTACTTGATCTTCGTGAAGATCGAATCATGTAGAATTTCCCCCCTCTTTCCGTTGTCGTGTCGAGTGAAGATCTCGAAGACGTCAAGACTAAGATGATGGAATGAATCAACGTCTTCGAGAAGGGCAAATGGATCATGAAGATTGTGATAGTTTGTGACTCCCCTTTTCCTCTTACCTCACGTCTTGAATCTCGGGGCGAGATTCTTGTTTAGTGGGGGTGAGCTGTCACAGCCCTAGATCAGCCCTAGCTTGATTTTCTTGCATCCATGCATCATGTCTAAATTTCCTTTAAATTTGAATTGGGGAATTGGAGAGCCTCAGGAATCATTTAAAATAAATGATCAACATTAAAAATTGCTTCAAATGTTTCCAAGGAAATGTTCCTTTTCAGCTTTAAAAATTATTGGCAAGAATAAAATTCAAACCAATAATTTTGGAGTGATCAAACATTTTATTTTGGGCCTTTGAATTAATTCAATAACTATTTGCATTGGAAATATATTTTATATATACTTAATATATGTCCAATAATTCTGGACATTTATGTGATGCAGTACACTTTAGTTCCAGCCACATAATTATCTTCAGATTTTATAAAATGGTTTAGTATTTTACTAAACTAAAACAGAGGCAAACAAAATAGAAAACAGAAAATAGAAATGGAATTAAAAGGAGAGAGCTCACGGCGATTACTGCGCAGCCCACCGGCCCGTTCCCCCCTCGCTGGCCCAGGTGGCCCAGCCCACCAACCGCCTCACCGCTCGTCGCCTACCTCTGCCAAGAGGCGAGAGGAGGTTTCTGGCGACCAGCCCGAGCTCGCCACCTCCTCCTGCTTTCTTTGCTGGCTGCCCCTCGGCCCCGGAGACGCCACGCGCCTCCCCGAACCCCCCTCGCTCCTCTTCCTCATTCGCTGTTCCCTCTCTTTCCCCCTGGCCCTCTTCCCCCGAGCTCACCGAACGGAGCTGCCGCCACCGACGAGCTCCACCACGGCCACCGACCTCCCCACGGCCAGCTATTCCGCCCACGAGCCCCGCCTCGCCACCCTGAATCTCCCCGCCGTCACACGCGACCGGAGAGGCCCTACATCGCCGCCCCGAGTCGTCTTCCCCGAGCACGGCCGCCGGACTCCATCGACGAATTCGACGCCATCCGGCCTCCCCCGAGCCGGTGAGCTTGCCTTCGACCTCCCTGTGAGCTCGCCGTCGTTTCCCCTCATCTCTCTCCCTCGCGCGCGCCCTGTAGCCGCCGCCCCGCGAGCACCCGAATTCGCCGGCCGCCATTGCCGACGAGCTCGACGCTCCCGAGCCCCTCTGCTCGAACCCGTGGCACCAGCGTGTTTCTGGTGGCCCGCGGATGCCACCTAGCCCATCAGCTTCTCCTCCCGTGCACCGTGGCATCAAACCCGACCAAACCCGAACTCCGGCCGCCGCCTTGGAGCTCGCCGCCGTCGATCCCGGCCACCCCGACCCCGGCTAACCCACCAAGAGCTTGGCTCCTCCCATTCTCCTAGGTACCCTCCGCGACCCATTTGGTGGCGGAATGGCAAAATCACTCTACGCCATTGGCGTCGCTCGCCAAGTGCTAAGCGCCGGCGTCCGTGACCCGGCCCGGCGTGGGTTGACCCAACGCCGGTTTGACCTCCCCTCTCCCTCAGCGACATGCGGGCCTGCCCGTAATTAAGTTAGATTAGTACTAACTAAGCTAGGTTAGTTAGTTGAACAACGACTCTCGGGACCCACAGGTCAGGGTTTGACCTGGACCGCCCAGATTGACCGCTGATGTCATAGTGGCGCAATCTTGGCGCAATATTCATTTTCTGGATTTATAATAATTCAGGAAATTCGAGAAAATACCCTAAACTTTAATAAATCATAGAAATTCAACCGTAACTTCGGATTGAAATAATTTATATATGAAAATGATCAGAAAAATATGAAGAATCTGTTTATGCCATGATCATGCATGTTTGAACAAGTTAACCTCACTGAATAGGATGAATCATGATTAGGGTAATTTATGAAATAGCATTTGGGGTTGGAGTTCAACCTTGTTTGAATTCCACTTCAACTAACTTGGATTATTATTGCACTAGGTAAATTCAGTACCTTAATATGACATGTCATTCATGTGAATGTGCATTGCATTGATTGTGTTCTCTCTTGTTTGCGGTAATTGTCCCTCCCGGTGAGCGATGTACCGACGATGAGTTCGATGACACCGATGAAGAACTATATTATCTTGAAGTGCCGAGCAAGCAAAACCCCTTGTTCATTCGATATAATCCCACTCTCTCGCTCCTGCTCTATTTTACTGCATTAGGACAACAACGACTCATGTGTTACTTGCTGCGGTAGCTGAACCCCTTTATCCTCTGCATGACTGTCATTCCACAAGAATTAGATGAAACCCACTAGCATGAGTAGGAGTTGTTTGAGCCTGTTGTGCCTACTCATTCATGCTTGTTTGTCATGCACTGCTATCTGCTTAGAGTTGAGTCAGGTCCGATTCATCGGGAATGAATTGGAAAGTGGTGAACATGTCCTACTGTGTGTGAACTAAGTGTGTGAACACGATTTGGTAAAGGTAGCGGTGAGAGGCCATGTAGGAGTACATGGTGGGTTGTCTCATTGAAACCGTCCTCGAGGAACTGAGTTACGTGTTTGTGATCCATGAACAGTTACTACCACACATTGGGTTCCGTAACTCGACCCTCTCGACTTATTAATCAACTTGATCTCTGTCCGGGAGTTGCAACTAGTTTACGGTGTTTGTAGGTAGTGTTAGTAGTCTACCAAGTGGCACCGAGTGCAGGTGGGCTTAGGACAGACTAGGCACAATGTACGGTGTACCAAGTGGCACCGGTTGGTGGGCTTGGGAACCCTACTCACATCGTTTGGGGCCGTGGCGACACCCGGCGGATCTCCTTGCGGATGGAACCCGAATAGGCGATAAACCTGGACGAGAGACTTGTGTGGTTAGTCGGTCGTGGCCGACTCCCTCGCCGGCTTCCGCTTGAAGGTTGCCGAGGTACATGGCGTGTCTGGCGATAAGTGGCGAGGCGTGTGTGAAGAAGTACACCCTGCGGGGTTATCATTATCTATTCGAATAGCGGTTCCTCGGATATGGAAACTTGGACCCCTTGCATAGTTCATAGACAAGTGAAAGTGGATACTCTAAAATCGCAAGATAAGCGTGAGTGCTATGGATGGCGTTCTCGTGGGAGGCGAGGCGGGTCCATAGTGGTGTATTGATATGGTGAATATGTGGACTCGTGTGCGCCACCTCAAAAGAGTTACTTGCGATCGTAGTTCAGGATAGCCACCGAGTCAAAGCTGGCTTGCTGCGGTCAAACTCCACCACCCCTTTTGATAATGATGCATATGTAGTTAGATCGATGTAAGTCTTTCGAGTACAATTGTACTCACGTTTGCTTATTTTATGTTTTGCGAGAGGCGTCGGTCTCGCTAGTAGTTCCACGTGGACTTCGACGTTTAGCTTGTTACCTCAGCTACGATCTTGTGCCTCGGCAGGATCTGGTAGATAGTCAGGCTTCTCAGCCTTTTTCATTTGTAGTTGTCTGTACCCAGACATGTTTAGCTTCGCTTGTGCTTTGACTTGTATGCTCACGAGTGTTGGGTCATGAGACCCATGTTTGTAATATCTCGCTCCTCGGGCCTAATGAATAATATTTTGAGTCGTAGAGTTATGTTGTGATGCCATGTTGTATCTACGCATATTGAGCATAATGTGTGTATGTTTGAAATGCTTGGTATGTGTGGGATCCGACAAACTAGTTGTTTATCCTTGGCAGCCTCTCATATGGGGAAATGTAGTCTCGTGCCTCCGGCGATAGTAGTCCGCTTCAGCCCGGTTCACGAGTCCTGCTAGCCCAAAGACTACTGCTTGGACACTTGATGGCGGCATGTGTTTCACTTCGTTCCTATGTCATCCCTTGGGAAATGTCACGCGGTGTTATTCGAGTCTGCCTAGCCTGCTACAGCCGGGATACCGAGTCCTGTTAGCCAGTGCTACAGCCCGAATATATCGTTGATGACCGACATGCTCGATGTGATTCATGTATGCCTGTCCCCATAGGTTAAGCGCCGCTTTGGGTTCACGACTAGCCATGTCGGCCGGGTTCTTTGTCATATGGATGCTAGCGACACTATCATATCGTGAGCCAAAAGACGAAACGGTCCCGGGCCATGGTAAGGCGACACCGTGGGAATACCGTGCGTGAGGCCGCAAAGTGATATGATGTGTTACATGCTAGATCGGTGTGACTTAGGATCGGGTCCCGACATTTGTCCAGCAACATCGCGCATCGGCTCCCGGCGAGGAGAGCTCGTCCCAAACCCCAGCCCCATGAGAGGTAGTATTTCTTCCCCATTTCCTCCGCGGACTGGGCTTCCCGCTTCATCCCTTTGTCAGGGGCTCATGTTCTACTACGGCCTAGATTTCCATGATCGGCCCCAATTTCATCCTCAACATCTCGGCGTTTATCGTGGTGTATGCGAGGCCTTCCTCTGCATCCAGCCCCACTTGACATGGCTCAAGACCTTGATATCAAGGCGAAGGTTTTGAAGGGCAGCCAAAGCGGAGTCGGAGGCGCCATGGTGGGCAGGATGTCCCACGTTACGTGGTGGAGGGCACTTTCGTGGAAACCATCAAGGGGTGGCAATCGGGGTGGTTCTACATCACCGAGCAGCGTGACCCTGATTGGGCAGCGGCCCCAATTCAGATCTGGCATCGCTACGGCTCACCTCCTAGAAAGAGTGGCGGTTTGGGGAATTGGAGGCGGACGGACTCCAAGCATGTATCCGAAGCTGGTGGACAAAAGCTCAAGCTTGTCAGCGTAGTCGAGGTCATGCTCATCCGCGGATTCTCCGTGCGGCGGACGGGCTTCAACATGTGGGAGTTTGATCGGCGCGAGAACCGGACTTCTGGCGGGCTCTTGACACTCGTCGAAGATGTGCGGGCGTCTGTTCAAAGGGCGCCAAGCTCCGCATCCGCTACGAAGATCGCGGATTCCGCTCAGCGTCCTCTTGACGAGGTAAGTGATTTCACCACTTGTTTTCCATAGTTTGGCTCTATGCGGGATCTAAACTCCCTTTACCTTTGACAGGAATGGCTGGCGAAGGCCGAACGGATTATCTGTCCGGCCCCATTGCCAGAGAACCCAACGGACGCCCGCCTAACGGGGCTGCTGGCTCCGGCACCCCACGTGGTGCTAGAGAAGAAGGCCAAGAAGACGGCCACAGGGACTCGGAAGAGTTCCCTTTTTCAGATGATATCGGATGATGAATCCGCCGAATCCTCCCACCAAGGCGAGGAGGAGAAGAAGAAAGCCTCTCCCCCAGCAGGGGGAGGAAAGAAAAGGAAGGCCTCCCCAACAAGGGGGGACGAAGGGTCCAAGAAGGGAAAAACTCTTCCCCCGGACTGCTCCGCCAGCATGATGACGGCAGCAGGAGGACTGGCCTCCAAGGGCCAAGCCCCTGGCGAGATTGTAAGTATCCGGACTCCCGAATAACTTCAAGGTTTCTTCTTTTCGTCACATAATGTCTTTCTAATGCCGTATACAACCCTGTAGTCCGCCCAAGGATGATCTTCCCGTTTCGTCGAGCGGGTCCTTGGGTGCGTCGGATATGGATTCCCTTCCGACTGCCTCCACCCCCCGTGCCACGGACGACGCCGAGGTGGGATCCCAGGAAAGGACCCATCCGGAAGAGGAGGCTCCGGAGGTGTCACAGGACAACCTCCCGGACTTTGCACCGGACTCAGCCCCGGAGGCCACAATGGCTCCGGAGTCCGGCGGGCGACCCCTTCGTAAGAAGGGCAAGACCACGACGCCGGCTGCCTCCGTCCAACCGGAGGTGCTGGATAATTCTTGGGCGCTCAGCGGCGCCTCCATCGAAGAAACACCGCCTTTATTATGAGTGCGGTGATTGAAAGGTTCAGCTTCGCCAAGAGCGGTGACCCGAAGCTTCGCAGCTGCCTTCTAACAGGCTTTGAGGTAAAATTTCAATATATGTAAAATGGTACCGCATAGGCGGTAGCCTGATGCTCGGCTCGGTGTTCGAAAGAAAAGCGGATGAGGATCTTTAGAAAGATAAGCGAGGTCATAAAAATATGTCAATATGGGATTGCAGTTTGTCTTTGACCTCCGCCCGAACTATTGCGGTCAATACTTTGAAGGAAAACCTCGGCGGTCCGAGAACGAGCTCGGCCATGCCAGAAGCAGCTCGAGGAAAAAGAAGGTGAGTAATACCTTATGAAAATTGTACCTTCTGAAAGGATTTGGTTGCAAGAAAAATGACAAGGATAACGTGTGTATTGTAGGGGCCACTAACGGTGGCGACCACGAAGGAGGCGGTGGCAGCGACCGAGCATAATCTTGACATGGAGCGCACCGGCGAGAAAGCGAGGCGGGTGGCGGAGGTACAGCAAGAGCTCCAGGATCTCATGAAAAACATGAGAGCTTGGGCGTGACTCAAGCTTCGAGATTACGAGCTTGCAGCGGCTCTTGAGAGTGCCAAAGCCACTAAGGCGAAGCCTACAAGGCCCTCCGGGAGGTTGAGGCGGTGAAGAAAATAGTAGCGGGTAAGAATTTTCATGCAAAGTAAGCATGTGGCGTTAATTACCTGTTGCTTACCCGAATTGGAGCTCTCGGGAGGCGTTCGCAGATCTTCCTTGCAGCGTGTCCGATCTTGTCGCATTCTACGGGCGAGGAGGGAGCTCGGCGGAGAAAGGTCTTCGGTCTCGGTATGCTGGGCGGACATCCGGTGCCCCTTAGCGACCAGTGAAGCAGCTGGTCGAGCTCCTAAAGCGGCGAATAGGCCATGAAGGGCCTCATAGTTGGTTTGTGGCCTAAGGAGGCCATGCACAGGAGCTACCGGCTGGTGCGACGGCTGATGGATGCGTGCCCGTGGGTTGAAGTTATCAAGCATTCCGCTTGTATTGAGGGTGCCGTCGGGCCTTGCCAGCAAAAGGTGCCTTTGGGGCAAGATGGATGCCCGAGCTCGTGACGGACCCGCCACGGAGGGCAAGGAGCATCGCCGCGCCGAGATGTATTATAAGAGTGTCTTTGAAGGCGCCCGCACTATTGCGGTGAGTGCTCCAAAGATGTAATATTTGAGTAGACTCGCATTTTGTTATCTGTGCGCTAAAACTTAGTTCATATCGCTAAGCAACGCTTGTTAATTTAAAATATTACCTTACATGCGGCTGTTTCTCAAATCGAGAGATGGCAAGTCGTCGGCTTAAGCCCCCATGCCACAGTGTTGGAGTGTTAGGGATAAACTTGAGTGCTCTTGTTCCCATTTTGGGTCCATCTAGGGGCGCTCAACACAGCGAACAAGCAACCGGACTTATAATGCTTGAACACTCTCACTTAGCCATAGAATTCTATAATTTTAAATTTCATGAAGCCTCTAGTCTTGGAAGGCCGAATTTGGGGCGCTATCACGCCTTGGCGGACAGTATCCGGCTCCTCGCTCTAAGCGGCATAAGTCTTTAAGGACTGCAAAAACCTCTCGAACAGCGACCGGCTCTCGCCTCATCATGGCGGTCAGTTTTAGCTTTCTCCAGGCGTTAACCCGCTCAAGCTGGGCGGAATCGCGATGGTTCTCCAGTGCTACCTTAGCCGATATAACGAGCGTAAGGTACCAAAACATGGGGCAGGGCAAAACCAACTATTGACCCAAGACATGATTGAACCGATGCATATAGTGCTATAAGTTCGGGGTGCCGCACTTGTGAAAGTGTTTGGACTTGTCATACCATAATGCGGGAAACATAAGCCCCTGGTGTATATTAGCCGTACCAAAGTGTATGGATGCAACATGCCGTGAATGAACATATGTATGAAAAAGAAATGCAATTATAAGCAAAAAGGTGCTGCATTGTTTTATTCAATAAGTGCTGCTACGAATGTAGAACGATACAAATAGTGCGATAAGCAAGGTATGGGACTATTAAACATGTCCCCCTCCAGGGGTAGGCTGCAGATTGGTGTATAAAAATGCTCGTAATGTAGACCACCTGTATATTCGTTGTAGCCTTTATCCTTCCCTGACTGTTGCATCGTGAGTTGGCAGTCTGCTGCGGACGGGGCCTCGACAAGCGAGTCCTGTGGGTAAAAAGTAAAAGGTAAAAAGAAAAGAAAAGGCGACACACTTGAGAGCCCTGGTGTGGTTGAGCCTGATGCAGGTATATCGTGGTCGTGCCCCTTTCCCCATGCCCATGGTATCTTGAGTGTAATGGTGTCTGCGAAGGACCTGCTTTGGCGTTTAGCGGGGCTGGGGTTGGGGCATCGCCTTTCTGGCGATGCTCGGGCGTGCCGAGGTGGTCTTGTTGTAAGTTACTCGGTAGCGCTTAGCTGTGTCCGGCAGCTTAACGGCGGACTCGAGAATGCCTTAAGAGCTGCATTGCACTTCGCGCGAGAGTCGTTGTATGTTCCTCCGTGCGGAAGAGCGTTCGGTGTTTCCGTTGACCGTGATGACTCCTCGAGGGCTGGCATCTTGAGCTTGAGGTGTGTGTAGTGCGGCACGCGTTGAACTTTGCAAGCGCTGATGCGTCCGAGCAAGGCATGATAGCCGCTGCGGAGCGGGACTATGTCGAAGATTAACTCCTTGCTTGGAAGTTATCAGGGATCCGAAGACCACTTCCGATGTAATTGAGCACTGTACAATTGGCTTCTACACAGGTATGGCGCCTTTAAAGGTCGTTTTGGTAGGTTTAATCCTTGAGGGGTCTATGCCCATTTTGCGCACTGTATCCTAGTACAGCAGGTTCAGGCTGCTACCGCCATCCATCAGGACTCTGGATAGGTGAAATCCGTCGACGATTGGGTCTAAGACCAATGCGGCGAATCCGCCGTGGCGGATCTTTGGTGGGGTGGTCCCTTGGTCAAAAGTGAGCGGGCAGGAGGACCATGGATTGAACTTGAGCAACTGGCTCCATCGTGTAGACATCCACGAGTGCGCGCTTCCGCTCCCTTTTGGGTATGTCGTTGCGTATTTCACCGTCCGCTTTTGTGGGGAAACCCTTCATCCTCTATTGTTGGCGGTTGGGTCTCGTCCTCGTCATCGCTATGCAGCCCTTGTCATTGTTTTCGACAATGCTTTCCTGCCTGCTTGAATTCCCAACAGTCCCTGTTGGTGTGGTTAAGCGGCTTTTCGAGTGCCGTGTATCGCTGGCGATCGAGTATTCGGTCCAAATTGGGCGGACCGGAGTAGTTCTTTTGAATGGCTTTTCGGCCGACCGGTTTAGAGCCTCTGAATTCGGCATTGATTGCCGTATCCTCAATATTATGCGCCGTTAATGCGGCGTTTGTTTTTGTTACGACGCGGCCTGCCATTTCGGTCCTTGAGGTCCGGACTGCCAGAATTTTTGCTGAGGTTGTTGTTGCGTGCTAGCCAGCTGTCCTCACCCGCGCAGAAGCGGGTCAAGAGTGATGTGAGGGCTGCCATGGATTTCAGCTTTTCCTGTCCCAGGTGCCGGGCTAGCCACTCCTCGCGGATGTTATGCTTGAAGGCCGCGAGGGCCTCCGCATCCGGACAATCGACGATTTGGTTTTTCTTGGTTAAGAACCGTGTCGAGAATTGTCGGCCGATTCGTCTGGCTGCTGAATTATGTGGCTTAGGTCATCGGCGTCGGTGGTGCGCACATAAGTGCCACGGAAGTTATCGAGGAATCGGTTCAGGTCCTCCCAGCTCCCAATTGACTCTGCGGCAAGATGTTGAGGCAATGCGGGCTGGTCCTTTAAGCGAGGGGAGGTATTTGATGGCGTGAAGATCGTCACGCGGGCCCGTGGATGTGAAGGAGATAGTCTTGATCCAAACCGCGGGGTCTGTTGTGCCATCATAGGATTCAATATTGACGGGTTTAAACCCTTGAGATTTGATGATCCATTACTTCGTGCGTGAAGCATAGTGGGTGTGGCGCCTACATGCTTTGGGCGATATCACGGCGAGACTCAAAAACTTTATCTGTTTTGTTCGGCCCGGCGGACTTCTTGTGTCGGCGCGACGGTTGTCGTCGCGTGCAGTGGGCGCCCACGATCCATAGATCGATCTTGATTGTCTTGCCTTGTCCTCCAATATATCTCGCAGGTCGGGCGTTCCCCTATGGCCGTGTGCGTTTTGGCGATGCGAGAATGCGGTTCTAGTGAAGGGCCTAGAGGCCTCCTGTCGCGACCACGGGGTGGTCGGTCAGCCGTATTGTCTCCTGGTGATGCGGGTTCGTAAGCCTCCTCCTCTAATCGGGGAGCAGCTTGCGTTTAGGGTAGCTTTGGAGGCGTTCGAGCTCATGCTCTTGACGCGAGGACTTTGTCCATCTGTCGGCTAGCAGATCTGATCAGCTCTAAGCTGTTGCTGCTTTTTCTTGAGGCTGTTCGCCGTGGCCATAAACCTGCTTCTAAAGCGCTCTTGTTAAGCGGGATCCTCAAGCACATTTAATTCATTGTCGTCGAGGCTTGCTTCGTCTTGGGAGGGAGGCATATAATCCTCTACCTCTTCTTACGCCGCTCTCTCGTGAGGCTGGCGTCTCCATCCTCCGCGCTGGATCTTCTTTGGAGTGGATTATCTTCGGCCTTTATCTAGTGTATTGTTATCTCGGTGCGGAATCTTCATTCTTGCTTGTGGCGGGATTTAAATGGCGGCCTTGGCCTTGGCCGCTTGGGCTGTTTCTTGGAGGTCATCCTCCTCTGTTCCCGCCATTCCCATCCTTTGGGATATCCACCATGTATATGTCATATGATGAGGTGGCTTTCCGGTGCCAGTAGGCGCTGGTTCTTGGTTGTCTCGGCATCGTCATCCATACCGTCGATGTCTTGAATCGTAGTCTAACATGTCGGTTAGATAAATGGCAGCGGCTACAAAGTGGGCGGTGGGTGGGCTTTGAATTTCTTAAGTCGTCCGCATCCCAAAGCGTCGACGCAGATCGGCCAGGGCTCTCCGGATAAAGAGAGACTTTAGTGAATTCGAGGATGTCGCCAAAGGCGAGTGCTGAAAGATGTCATGACCGTGAACTCCATAACGGCGTAATCGGTTTGATTGGCAAGGCGTGGAGGGTTCAGTCGGGAGAGAGTCCGACACCACAGGTCGAGGTCTTCGCAAAGGACAGGGATGGAGTTCGGCTCGATCACCGTAGAGATTAGAGCCCCCGAGGCGGTGTCCAACCACTCGTCCTCGATCGGGGAATCCAGCTCCGGATTAAGGGTCGGAGCGGATTACGTGCGACCTCCAGAGCCTTTGTTGAACTGCGAGCTAGATCATGCCCATCGAAGCAGTCTGGCGTGCTTGGCTACGGCTCGAATCCGTCGAAGATCAAGTCTCCACGGATATCGGCCGTATAGCTTAAACTTCCGAATCTGACCTGACGGCTAGGGGCGTAGCTCTCGATCTGCTCCAGATGGCCAAGCGAATTGGCCCGCGGTGCAAAACCGCTGAACCACGAAGATCTGTCCGGGAGAAAAGTCTCACCCCTGGACGCGTCGTTATTGATGATCAAAGGAGCCATCGGGCCTGTTGGTGGCGACAGGAGGAACTCTCAATGAAAGCACCAATGTCGGTGTCAAAACCGGCGGATCTCGGGTAGGGGTCCCGAGCGTGCGTCTAGGCGGATGGTAACAAGAGACAAGGGACACGATGTTTTACCCAGTTAGGGCCCTCTTGATGGAGGTAAAACCCTCGTCCCTTGATTAATATTGATGATGTGTGTTACAAGAGTGGATCTACCACGAGATCAAAGAGGCTAAACCCTAGAAGCTAGCCTATGGTATGATTGTTGTTCGTTCTATGGACTAAAGCCATCCAGTTTATATAGACACCGGAGAGGGCTAGGGTTACATAGAGTCGGTTACAATGCTAGGAGATCTACATATCCGTATCGCCAAGCTTTCCTTCCACACCAAGGAAAGTCCCATCCGGACACGGGACAAAGTCTTCAATCTTGTATCTTCATAGTCTTGGAGTCCGGCCGATGATGATAGTTCGGTTATCCGGACACCCCCTAGTCCGGAACTCCCTCAGGTTGGCTCGTAGTACCAATACAGCAAGCAATCCTGGCATATCAGAAACCAGGGATAGCAATGGCAAACCGCGATGCAACAAGCACAAGCGCCGCAAATATGGTGAAAACACCGAACATTTGGCAGTTATTGCCGGGTTCAGGGGCTCAAAGTCCGGTCAGGGAAGAGGCCACCCAAAGATAAAAATTCGAGTCCATCCAGTCTGGACCGCATACTCGATCGCCAATGCCAAACTCACGGCACCCCAGAAACGCCAACCACCCATACCAACAGAGAATGCTGGGTCTTTAAACAAGCCGGCAAGGCAGGAGCCAAAGATGAAGGGGGATCTCAAAGCGACGATAGCGACGAAGAGCCCAGACCACTGAACACAGGAGGGCAAAATAATTCCCCCCCATATTCAATCGTTGAATGTGGTAAATACCACCCAAATTGCCAACTCGGACCAGACACACACCCTTAAGGATGGCGACTCAACGGAACTAGTCGTGCCACAATATAAACTAGGACCGGTCACCTTCAACCACACGGATTGTCCGGTTAATGCCAATCAAGGCAATTCAGTCGCACTAGTCCTCGGCCCAATAATAGAGGAGTTCCACCTCGCTCGAGTCCTTATGGACGGAGGTAGCAGCCTAAATCTGCTTTACCAGGACACAGTGTGCAAGATGGGCATTGATCATTCGGCGATCAAACCCACTAAAGCCACTTTTAGAGGCATTATACCAGGTGTGGAGGTCAGCTGTACAGGCTCCATTGCCCTTGAGGTAGTCTTCGGATCACCAGAAAATTACCGTATCGAAGAGTTAATCTTTGAAATCGTCCCTTTCCGCAGTGATTATCAAGCACTGCTCGGACGAGCCGCGTTTGCTCGATTCAACGCAGTGCCACATTACGCCTACAGTAAGCTCAAGATGCCCGGTCCACACGGCGTCATTATGGTTCAGGGCAAGGCTGAACCTTCCCTTGGCACCCACAAATACACCACTGCCTTAGCAGCAGGAACAACGAGCAGCGGAACCTCGAGTCACCGTCCAGGCTCCCGGACACCATCAAGGGGCTCGGAACTACTTCGCGGAAGGATACACCGGCTTGTCCAGAGCTCAACTAAACACTCCGGCAATGGCCAGGACAGGCCGAACTCAGCGGTTCAACCGCCCTCCGGCACTTAAACATTTCTTAAATTTCCTTCACAGGTTCACTGTTGCACCGACCAGGACGGACTAAATGGAGGCAGCTTGAACGCGGTAGGGAATCCTTAGACACTCCCCGCAGTGACCGTCCGGCCATATTACGGATCCGCACTCAACCTCTTTCCCCTGGTCACAGCAGGTTCCGCTATCATAACCCCTTTTCTTTTTTTCACATTACTTGTACCCATATGCATAGACGTATTATTCAAATACAACATGTGAATTTAGATGACGTTTACCTGCCGATTACTTCTTATCGAAATCATTTCGTCAAGTGGCATCCGTACACAGTGATATGCCTTAAAAATGCCAGGGGCGTCATTTTTCCCGGAACACGGCAACAAAAGTCCGAACACCTTCATGGAAGTTCGGCACCCCGAACTTATAGCATTATATGCATCAGCTCCAAATCATGTCTTGGGTCAATAGTTGGGTTTGCCCGGCTCCCATGTTTTGGTACCTTACGTTCCGTTATATCGGCTAAGGTAGCACTGGGAGAACTACTGCGATTGTGTCCCGGTTCTTCCGGACGAACACCTCAGTAGAGAAAGCCGAAAACTGACTGTCATGATACGGTGAGAGCTGGTCAGCTCTTCGAGAGGTCACAAAATCTCTAAGGATTTGTCCCGCATAACGCCATAACCAATGCCGCGTGCGATGGATCGGTTCTTTTTTCCCGATCAGGTGCTCATAGAGCCCCTAGTACGGTCTTTCGAACACCAGGGGCTGCGCCTACTATACTAAAGCTCCTATGGCTAAGTGAGAGTGATAAAGCCCTATAGTCCGATTGCCTGGTTCGTTGTGCTGAGCACCTCCTTCGAAGGACCCAAAACTGGGATAAAGAGTGCTCAGGTTTATCCCAAACACCCACATACTCCTTAGGTGGGGGCAGAAGCCGACGACTGGCCAACTCTCAAGTTTAACATACAAAACAGCCGCACAGGAGGGTAAACTTTTATAACAGGCGACAAATAAACGACCTTGTTCAAACATTACAAAGGACAACATGATTGGCGTTCATGGAAATATAATGTCCTTAGTGCATAGCTCTGCTACAAGGTAGGATCCTTTCAGGACACTCTCATAATATAATTCGAGCTTGCGATGCTCCTTCCCCTCCGGCGCTCCTTCGGTCACCAGCTTCTCGGCATCCATCTTCCCCCAGTGCACCTTTGCGCGGGCAAAGTCCATTCGCGCACCTTCTATACAGACCGACCGCTTGATGACGTCAAGTCTAGGGAAAGCATCTACAAGCCGCTTCACGAGTCTGAAGTAGCTGCTTGGAATCGGCTCGGCAGGCCATAGTCGGATAACCAGATCTTTCATGGCTAGTTCCGCCGCCTTATGCAGTTCGATCAGCTGTTTAAGTTGATCGGCAAAAGGCACCGGATACTGCGGCGCCAAATACTGCGACCAGAAGAGCTTATCCGCGGTGTTCCTTCCTTTGACTCGTTAGAATTGGGCGGCATCTGATATGCTGCGAGGTAGCTCGGCAAATACCCTTGAGAAATTCGGATTCAAAATCAGAAACAGAGTTTTCCCTTCAAATACTTACTTTACATGGAAAAAGCCTTACCCGCCGCGATCTTTCTCGCCTCCTGGATCCCCTGCAGGGCACTTTGGGTTTCCCCCCGAGCGTCGCTCGTGGCCTGACGCTCCTTAGTGAGTTCGGATTCTTTCTCCGTCAAACTCTGCTCCAAGGTCTCGCATTTCCTTATGGCCTCTTGCAGCTCCTGCTCAGCATTAATAACTCTGGCCTCGTGTTTCTCACGAAGAGTCCGCTCTGTGGCCGTCTTTTTCTCGACCTCGGCAATGGCTCTTTTGAGGGCCTCGACTTCAGTCATAACCCCTAGGACAAATTTTGCAGTTTGTTTCATACTAAAAATCTATTCCGCAATAAATGCGAGCAAGGCTTGTGCATACCTCGTTTATCTCTCAACTACATTCTCAACTCGCCAAGCTCTTCCATGGCCCGCTCCAGACTTTGCTTCAGTCCAGAGATCTCCGCAGTATGAGAGGCAGCAGCCGCTACAGAAGCCTGCTTGTAATAGAAGAGAAGTCATTAAATGAGCCTTCCCGTGATCATTAATTAGATCCCGTGTCCGGTTCTTTCTCTCACCGAACAGTGTATCAGGGGCTACTATCTATACTACGACACTCTTCGACAACTCGTAAAACATACCTCAAAGCCTCTTATAAGGCTGATACAGGCTTCGTTCAGCCCACTCTCAGTTGACTGAATCTTCTCAATCACCGCACCCATAAGGGCATGATGTTCATCAACGATGGAGGCATCTTTCAACGCCACCATCAAAGCATCCGACACTTCTAGATAGACAGAGGTCGCTGGTGAAACAGGCACGCCCCCTCGATGGGTAGGGGGCTGCCTACTTGATTCTGGAGCCATATAGGTCTCGAGAATCGCATCCGGCTGGGAACCAGACTCAGGATCGCCCCCACCATCGGCCCCCATGGGAATATTTTCCCCCATGTGTCCGGCCACTGAGGTTTGACCTCCAGGCGCCACCTTCACGGTTTTTCCCTTTCCTCCTTGGCTGGGGTCCTTCTAGGACGAAGCCTCGGTGTAACACGCTGATTTGGAGGAAGGGGCCTTTGGGGGCGTCCCGCTCTCCATAGCTTTTGAGCTCAACAAATGTTCTGATGAGGACTGTTTGGTACGGGGCCTCGCCAGACTATACAAAAAATGGCTTAGGTTAAAATATTAAGCCACGATGAGTCCGGACGCCTAAAAACGTGCTCGGATCTTATACACTTACGAGTTCACCAGGGGCTGGGCTGCTGTCGGCGGCGGCAGTGGACTCCTCCGGAAGAGGAGCCTTTCCCCTTTTGGGCTGCTCGGCCTCCAAGTTTGCGGAGGCCGTCCTCTTCTTTCTTCCCCCTGCAGGGGATTCATCTTCCTCCTCCTCGTCCTCTTCGGGGCGGAATGGGCATTGGAGCCTTTGGATATGGTGTCAGAAGTACCGCGGCGGCGAAGGCCGCCCCGGGATTTTTTGGCCTCCCTCTCGGCCGTCTTCTTGGGCACCTTGTAAGGCGCCGGCACCAGCATCTTCGTCAGAAGTGGGATGTCCGGTTCTTCGGGCAGCAAGGCCGGACAATGTATCTGCTCCACCTTCTTCGTCCAACTCTGGAGAATTGTATAAAACGCGTTAAGCGCTTCCCTTGGGTTACACGGATAAAAATTTTCGATGACTTACCGAACTTGCAGGGTGGGATAGTTGGTACCCGCGGTCCTCGGCGGAATCCGGCCATGATTTGCTGTACTTAAAAAGAACCTTCCAAATGTCCTTGTGCGAGGAGCCGAAAAGCTCCCACAAGGTCTGATGATTGGCGGATCAAATTCCCATAAATTGTAAGTCCGGTGCTGACAAGGCAAGATCCGGCGAACTAACATCACCTGGACCACATTGACAAGTTCGATGTTCTTATCTCCCATTTCCTCTACGCGCGTCTGGAGCACAGACACTTTGTTGGATGAGGACCAGTCCAGGCCTTTCTTAACCCAGGATGGAAGCCGCAAGGGGGCGCCGGATGGGAATTTGGGAGAGGCGGCCCATTCCTTGCTGCGAGGCTCCGTGATGTAAAACCACTGCTGTTGCCACTCCCTGATAGAATTATTAAAGGTTCCCGTTGGCCATATGACGTTGGGCATCTTGCTCACCATAGCGCCCCCGCATTCGGCGTGTTCACCGCTCACAACCTTGGACTTCACGTAAAAATCTTCAGCCATAAACCGAAGTGCGGCGAAACTCGGAGAAAAGCCTCGCACATGACAATGAATGTTGAGATGTTGAGGAAGGAATTAGGGGACAAGTCGTGTAGATCGATTCCGTAATAATGCATGATGTCGCGAACGAATGGGTGGAGGGGAAACCCTAGCCCGCGGTCAAAGTGAGGGAGGAATACAACCCTTTCGTGGGGTTCCGGAGTAGGGACGATATGTCCCGCCGTCGGGAGATGGTGGCTAATTCCTTTTGCTAGGTACCCGGCCTCCCGAAGCTTTTTGATATCCTTTTCTCTGACGGTAGAGGCCATCCATTTGCCTCCCGCTCCGGATCCGGACATCTTTGGAGGACCTTTTGTGGGCAGAGAAGATGAACGCTTAGGCGCTGGGGCTTCAGTGGAAGGGAATCGGGAAGAAGGCATGGGTGAAAAGAGTAACTCCTTGTCCCTTTATAAGGATGGAGGAGGCGATGCGCCTCCCCACTCGCCTGGTAAAACCTCTTATTCCCTAAAGAGCCGTAATTGATGACACCGTTAGGTTACCCACACCCGTATTGATGAGAATCCCGTGATAAGGGGACACGATCTCTGCTTCGACAAGACATGCCAAGATATGTAGAAACACGGTTCGGATAATGACCGGGCCATGGCATGATGTTATGCTGCTAAGCGTGTCAGCAGATTAGACTTGTGGAAATATTATTCTCTCTACGGCGGTATGTGGAATTTGTTTTGCAGAGCCGGACACTATCCTTGTGTTCAAAATCTTCTATGGAGTATTCGGAGGGACAACCCGCCAATGAAGCCTGGTTCAGGGGCTACTGAGGGAGTCCTGGATTAGGGGGTATCTGGAGAGCCAGACTATATCCTTCGACCTGACTGTTGGACTATGAAGATATAAGTTGAAGACTTCGTCCCGTGTCCGGATGGGACTCTCCATGGCGTGGAAGGCAAGCTTGGCAATACAGATATGTAGATCTCCTTCCTTGTAACCGACTCTGTCTAACCCTAGCCCCCTCCGGTGTCTATATAAACCGGAGGGCTTAGTCCATAGGACAAGAAAAATCATACCATGGGCTAGCTTCTAGGGTTTAGCCTCTACGATCTCGTGGTAGATCAACTCTTGTAATACTCATATCATCAAGATCAATCAAGCAGGAAGTAGGGTATTACCTCAATCGAGAGGGCCCGAACCTGGGTAAACATCGTGTCCCCCGCCTCCTGTTACCATCCGCCTTAGACACATAGTTCGGGACCCCCTACCCGAGATCCGCCGGTTTTGACACCGACAGCCAGTCTTCGGATGTCTTCTTCGGAGTACTGGACAGGTATCCGGTCCCGGCGATGCGCCATATTTCGGCTCCGCCCACTTGATATATTGACCCCTCCTGTGTATGGGGTACGAGGCAAAATAGCCTCTTCCATAGCTCGAAATGAGCTTCGCAACCCAGAGACAGCTCGCAAAGGGCGACATAGCCAGCGATGTGTAATATGGAAGCGGGAGTAAAGTTATGCAGCTGGAGGCCGTAGAACTCCAGGAACCCGCAGAGGAACGGATGAATTGGAAATCCAAGCCCTCTCAATAAGTAAGGGACAAGGCATACCCGCTCCCCCTTGGATGGGTTGGGAAAGCTCTCTGCTTGCTCCCCTCCATTGTAGGTGGCGAGCCCGACTTGTACGGGGAACATATACGCTGGAGGGAGGAATCCCTGGGTCTGTAACTCTACTAATTAGTTGTGAGGGATGGAACAATTCTTCCAATTTCTGGACGTAGGGCTACGGGAGCGAGAGGAGGAGCTGCGATGGCCGGCCATGTTGGAATGGATTTTCCGAGCGCGCTCCGATGGATACTCGCTGGGGGAGGATGGTGTGATCTGGATCTGCGAATCCCCGTCTCTTTAATAGACAATTTACTCACATAGCTAGGGTGGAAAATGTAAAAATGCCCTGGCTTCTCACATTCGCTCGACACGTGGAAGATAGCCATTATTAGGCGCAGAAGCCAAGGAGTGCAACATTTATGGGGAGCCGGACACTACTCAACAGGTACTTAAAATTTGGAGAAGAACCCGCCTTGCAATGCCGAAGACAATCAGCGCGCCGGATTCATCGTCATTGAAGCCTGGTTCAGGGGCTACTGAGGGAGTCCTGGATTAGGGGGTCCTTGGACAGCCGGACTATATAGTTTGGACGGACTGTTGGACTATGAAGATACAAGATTGAAGACTTCGTCCCGTGTCCGGATGGGACTCTCCTTGGCATGGAAGGCAAGCTTGGCAGTACGGATATGTAGATCTCCTCCCTTGTAACCGACTCTGTGTAACCCTAGCCCCCTCCGGTGTCTATATAAACCAAGGGTTTAGTCCGAGGACAAAACAATCATACCATAGGCTAGCTTCTAGGGTTTAGCCTCTACGATCTCGTGGTAGATCAACTCTTGTAATACTCATATAATAAAGATCAATCAAGCAGAAAGTAGGGTATTACATCCATCGAGAGGGCCCGAACCTGGGTAAACATCGTATCCCCCGCCTCCTATTACCATCCACCTTAGACACACAGTTC
The DNA here is from genome assembly GCA_021605205.1 of Aegilops longissima. Lineage (NCBI taxonomy): Eukaryota > Viridiplantae > Streptophyta > Magnoliopsida > Poales > Poaceae > Aegilops > Aegilops longissima. The sequence continues at coordinate 480,498,354 of CM038681.1, read as the reverse complement.
GGGACACCCTAGCCGAGATCCGCCGGTTTTGACACCGACAAAGGGCTGCACAAGCTCTCACCCGTGTGGGAGGGTCCATTTAGGATCGCCCGTGTCTCCAGGCCTGGCGCGGCGCGCCTGGAGACGCAGGACAGGATCCCCATCAAGAACGCCTGGAACATTCAGCATCTCCGGAGGTTCTACCCATGAAGCAAGGCCCAGTGCCTATGAAGGTCTCCGCTTGTGACGCTCTCAAGTAATTATGAGTGGGGTTTTACACGCCCCGGAGTCTCCGGAGTGCCTCCCTCGAGCCTCGTGGGCTCCCTCCCACGTCCTAGTGGCACCACTTAGCTTCGCGCTGGTGAGAACACTAAACTTGGTGTCGGACGCGGCTGTTCATTTGCTTTCTGTAGTTGGCTTGTCCCTTTTCCTTTAATGAAATTTGAAGTTCTAGTGTTTCTCGATGGCTTGATTGAACCCCCTCTTCTCTCTGACACTTCCCACGATTCTTCATTTTTGCGCCTGGGAGGGCGGCAGTTGCCCGACGCTCTCCCTCGCACGCCTCGCGAGGGGGCTGGACAGGCATGCACGCATGCGCACTCCCTGGTCTCCGCGAGGCGCTCTCGTTTGAGCTTGTGATCAGCGCATCCCTTATCTAGTCCGTTCCCCATGGGTACCGCGACATGGTGCATTTGGCCATGACCAGCCCATGCATGAGGCCTCGCGCGAGAGGGGTTAAGGATTTCTTAATGCTTTTTTTGGAGCTTCACGATATCACCTAAATCGGCGACAGGGAAACCCCACCAGGCGCCCAGAGGTGCGGGCCCTCACGAAGCCAAAGCTACCTCAGATGCATCAAGCTAAGTTACCCCTCTACACCTGTATAAGGCATGGATCTCATGACACAACCCGGAAACAATAAACACGCCACAAAAGCAACATAAGCACCATAGTTCATTGCACGCCCCCGCAGCGCCCCATACTTGTTTCTGACGATGCAGGAAGAAAGGGAAGGAAAGGACAAGCAAAAGCGGCTCCTACGGCGCGGCTGCTCATGAGGGTCAGCCCCTCGGACTCAGACGGAGATCTCCTCGCGCTACACTAGGGCGCGGCAACGGGACGACCCACCGCCGTCCTCGAAGCGAGCCCGGCGACGTGGCGGCTGGTCATAGCCGCTGCTGCTGGAGCTTCCGCCGAAGGAGGAGCTGTCGTCACCAGGCGAGCCGTGGCCGTCGTCGAGGGTGAGTTCACCCTCATCCTTGTCACGGCTGTCGCCAAGGCTGAGCACTTCGTCGCCGTCGTTATCTTCAGGGCAGCATCCGGCGTGGTGACCGTCTTCCCCGAACACCCTCACAAAGAGGGTCGTTGCGCCGTCGTACTTGAAGTGGAGGGTGCACCGCCTGCTCAGGTCGTGCGCGCGGGCAAGGTTTGTCATCCGCGGGCCAGGGCTACGTTGCCCGCGACAAAGACCTCCACCGCGACCCACGAAACCTTGCTGCAGCACTCATCGGCCTGCAACCAGAGACTGCCAGGACCGGGGGCTGGCAGCTCACCAGCAAAGGAGCGCCGAAGCTGCAGCAAGGTGCTGGTCGGGTTCTCCGACCAGACGACGAACTCCAGCAGCACCTCCGCGGAGTAGAAGTGCGGCTGGGGAGGCCGAGCGACCACGGCGCGCCTCCCTTCATTAACGGGGCTGCCACGACCTAGGTGGCTCCCGCCTCGTGAAGAGGGGTCGCCGCAGCCGCCAAGGATGGCGCCGGACCCCGAGGAAGTTCGCCCGCACCCACGAGGGACCACAGCGGGGGTTGCGGCATGCTTGCGGGTGCGACCACGTCCCCTCTTAGGCGGTGGACAGCCAGGCCCCTCCTGGCAAGCCTTCCCCTTCTTAGCGGCCGAGAACCTCTTCACTGGTGCCATGCGTGTTGTGGCAAGGAGGAAGAAGAAGGATCTGGCGGAATGGAGGAGAAGATGAGCGACGGGGGCTCCGCCCCTCTCCTCATTTATAGCCTGACAGAGGCCAACCGCCGGCCTCCAAGATCACGGGTAATGATTGTTTTTCTGCATGCCGTGGGGACTCGTCAAGTTGGGCAGTTACCGAGGCAGCGTGGGGAAGCGGAGACGCCCACGTCTTGTCAATCGCCACACGTCAATAAAGGCCGCAGGCTATTGGGGCCAAGTTGCTCCGCACTTGACCCTTGGCTTTGCCGTGAAGCCAAGTACGAGCGTGCCTTGGACCCAGGGGCTACTGTCGGCGTCCTTGGAACGGGGGTACCCAGACTTGCCTGCCTACGGCCCAGGGCGTGGCTCCTCCAGTGGCTTGGTATGGCCCATCTTCATCAACAACCACTCAAGACCCTCGCGAGTGGCCAAGCCTCGCGAGGCGGACAATGCAATACCTCCTCAGGGGCGGCCTCCCTAGGCCAGCTCCCGAGGAGCGGAGATATCTATGCAAGGGGTACCTCGCGAGGTTCACATGACGTGAGCCATGACGACCAAGGCCAGGCGGGCGCCAGCGGACGCAATGTAGTCGTTGCCTCTTTGGTGCTAATGGGGCAAGCGCAGGCGAGGAGTCCCGAGGCATCAGGCAAAGGTTTCCATATTGGTGCAACGAGACCAAGACCAGTAGGACGGCAGGACAGAGGTCGCCACGGAGCCCACAACAGCATCACCACCAGAGTCTTTGGCAGGCAAAGACCACCTTTTGTCAGGATAACTTTTACTAGGTGTCCCCCTTCAAACTGGCCGTTGTGGGATCCCTTCCCGCCTAATATTTGGGAAGAGGACCCGGGCCTCTATATATAGGACTAGCCACCACCTTTGTAGGCATCTCATCTTGAACTGGATCCATTCCGCCAAGGCCACGACACAAGCTCACCGAGTGAGGGAGTCCTGGATTAGGGGGTATCCGAATAGCCGGACTATATCCTTTGGCCGGACTGTTGGACTATGAAGATACAATATTGAAGACTTCGTCCCGTGTCCGGATGGGACTCTCCTTGGCGTGGAAGGCAAGCTTGGCAATACGGATATGTAGATCTCCTTCCTTGTAACCGACTCTGTGTAACCCTAGCCCGCTTCGATGTCTATATAAACTGGAGGGTTAGCCCATAGGACCAAGAACAACAATCATACCATAGGTTAGCTTCTAGGGTTTAGCCTCTTTGATCTCGTGGTAGATCAACACTTGTAATACCCATATTATCAAGATCAATCAAGCAGGAGTAGGGTTTTACCTCCATCGAGAGGGCCCGAACCTGGGTAAAAACATCGTGTCCCATGTCTCCTGTTACCATCCTCCTAGACGCACAGTTCGGGACCCCCTACCCGAGATCCGCCGGTTTTGACACCGACATTGGTGCTTTTATTGAGAGTTCCTCTGTGTCGTCATCGTTAGGCTTGATGGCTCCTTCGATCATCGATTGCGATGCAGTCGAGGGTGAGACTTTTCACCCCGGACAGATCTTTGTATTTGGCGGCTTCGCACTGCGGGCCAACTCACTTGGCCATCTGGAGCTGATCCAGAGTTACGCCCCTGGCCATCGGGTCAGGTTTGGAAGCTTAAACTACACGGCCGACATCCTCGGAGACTTGATCTTCGACGGATTCGAGCCCCTGCCAAGTGCGCCGCACGGTCACGATGAGCATGATTTAGCTCTACCATCGGACAGTGCTGAGGAGACCGCACCGGCAACCGCTCCAGCCCTTAGTCCGGAGCCTATTGCGCCATCTATGTACGGGTGGATAGACCCCGCCATGGAGGCCGCATTCTCAGCGGCGATCGAGCCGAGTATCGACCTTACCCTTCACGAGACCCGTGACACCAAACTGCCGGATTCTTCTCCGGCCACGGACTCCGAACCGCCTGCGCCCGTGCCTATCGAATCCGACTGGGCGCCAATTATGGAGTTCACCTTCGCGGATATCTTTCAGCACTCGCCCTTCGGCGACATACTAAACTCATTAAGGTCCCTCTCCTTGTCAGAAGAAACCTGGCCGAACTATGTCCGGCAGGATTGGGATGCGGATGACGAATAAATTCGCCGCCCACCCACCAACCACTTAGTAGCCACTGTCGATGATTTGACCGACATGCTCGACTTCGACTACGAAGACATTGACAGTATGGACGACGATGCGGGAGACGAACAGGAACCACTGCCCATAGGGCACTGGACATACACCTCTTCATATGATATATATATGGTGGACACACCCAAAGAAGGCAATGGCGACAGGACAGCGGGGGATGACCCCTCCAAGAAACAACCCAAGCGCCGATGTCAGCGGCGCCGCTCTAAGTCTCGCCAAAGCAAAAGCGGTGATACCTGCACAGGAGATAATAACACTCCGGACAGTGCCGAAGATAACGACAATCCCTCCAGCAAGATTCAGAGCAGGAGGATGGAGAAGCCAGCCCTCCTGAGAGAGCGGCTGATGGAGAGGCGGAGGATGATAATTACATGCCTCCCTCCGAAGACGAGGCAAGCCTCGACGATGACGAATTTGCCGTGCCTGAGGATCCCGTCGAACAAGAGCGCTTCAAGCGCCGGCTTATAGCCACGGCAAATAGCCTTAAGAAAAAGCAACAGCAGCTTCGAGCTGATCAAGATTTGCTAGCTGACAGATGGACTGAAGTCCTTGCGGCCGAGGAATATGAAATCGAACGCCCCTCCAAGAGTTACCCAAAGCGCAGGTTACTACCCCGACTGAGGGAGGAAGCATTAAAACATACATCTCCAGCGTATGACGTGGCTGATCGGCCACCTCGTGGCCGCGACAGAGCGGCATTTCTACTAAAGGCCCAGCCCGCACCCCGGCGCCACTCAAATAAAAAGGCACGAGGAAATACGCTAGACCTGCGAGACGTATTGGAGGACAAAGCAAAACACGCAAGATCGATCTACGGATCACGAGGGCGCGCCACTACGCGAGACGATAACTGTCACGCCGGATACAATAAAAGTAAATCTGGCCAGGCCGAACACAGCGGACAAGACTCATATGATCTGCGTCGTGATATAGCCCAAAGATGCAGGCACCGACACCCCTATGCTTCATGCATTAAGTAATGGATCACCAAATCCTAGAGGGTTTCAAACCCGTAAATATCGAATCATATGATGGTACAACAGATCCTGCGGTATGGATCGAGGATTACCTCCTGCATATCCACATGGCCTGCGGTGACGGTCTACACGCCATCAAATACCTTCGACTCAAACTCAAAGGACCAGCTCGGCATTGGCTGAACAGCTTGCCAGCAGAATCCATTGGCTGTTGGGAAGATCTGGAAGCCGCATTCCTCGACAACTTCCAGGGCACTTACGTGCGACCACCAGATGCCGATGACTTGAGCCACATAATTCAGCAGCCAGAGGAATCGGCCAGGCAATTCTAGACACGGTTCCTAACCAAGAAAAACCAAATCGTCGACTGTCCGAATGCAGAGGCCCAATCAGCTTTTAAGCATAACATCCGCGACGAGTGGCTCGCCCGGCACCTGGGCCAGGAAAAGCCAAAATCTATGGCAGCCCTCACGACACTCATGACCCGCTTTTGTGCGGGAGAGGACAGCTGGCTGGCTCGCAGCAATAACATATCAAATAACCCTGGCACTTCGGATACCAAAGATAGCAATGGCAGGTCACGTCACAACAAACACAAGCGCCGTATCAACAGCAACAATACCGAGGATACGGCAGTCAATGCCGGATTCAGAGCCTCTAAACCCGGTCAGCGGGAAAAGCCATTCAAAAGAAGCACTCCGGGCCCGTCCAATTTGGACCGAATACTCGATCGCTCGTGTCAAATACATGGCACCCCCGACAAGCCAGCCAATCACACCAACAGAGAATGTTGGTGTTCAAGCAGGCCGCAAGTTAAATGCCGAAAATAAGGATAAGGGGCTACATAGCGATGACGAGGAGGAGCCCCACCACCCGAACACGGAGGACGTAAGAGGTTCCCCACAAGTGCAGACGGTGATCATGATATACGCAACCCACATCCCCAAGAGGGAGCGGAAGCGCGCTTAAGGGACGATATGCGTTGGAGCCACGCCCCAAAGTTCAACCCATGGTCCTCCTGTCCGATCACCTTCGATCGCAGGGACCGCCCCACTAGTATCCGTCATGGAGGATTTGCCGCACTGGTCCTAGACCCAATCATAGATGGATTTCACCTCACTCGAGTCCTTATGGACGGCGGCAGCAGCCTGAACCTGCTTTATCAGGACACAGTGTGCAAAATTGGATAGACCCCTCAAGGATCAAACCCACAAAAATGACCTTAAAAGGCGTCATACCTGGTGTGGAGGCCCATTGCACATGCTCGGTCACACTAGAAGTGGTCTTCGGATCCCCGGATAACTTCCGAAGCGAGGAGTTAATCTTTGATATACTCCCGTTCCGCAGCGGCTATCACGCACTGCTCGGGCGAACCGCATTTGCAAGGTTCAATGCGGTACCGCATTATGCATACCTCAAGCTCAAGATGCCAGGACCTCGAGGGGTCATCACAGTCAATGGAAACACAGAGTGCTCTCTCCGCACAGAGGAGCACACTGCGGCCCTAGCAGCAGAAGTGCAAAGCCGCCTCTTAAGGCAATCAACCAGTTTAGCGATCAAACACCCGGACACCGTCAAGCGCGCCCGGAGCAATCTGCAACAAGACCGCCTGGCACGTTCCGAGCTCGCATAGCAGTGCGGCCCCCACCCCAGTCCCAGCCAAACGGCGACATCCGTGCCACGCGTACATAATTACCCATTGAAAATACCATGGGCATAGGTGGGGGGGAACGACTACGGCACGCCCCAAAACGCGGCTCAACCGCACTAGGGGCTTCCTGCTTTGTTATTTTTCTCTCTTTCATGACTTTACTGAAGCCCCGTCCGGCAGTACGATTGCCGGACACACGATACAACAACCTAGGAGGCAGAAAGCTACGCCGCACCATGAAACTCCCAGGTGGTCTGTGATAACGAGCGAAATACCTGCTTTCAATACCATTCCGCAGCTTGCCCTTGGAGTGGACATGTCAAATAGTCCTATTTCTTGCTTATCGCACTACTTGTATCATTATGCTTCAACACACCCTTTTGAATAAACAATGCATAGCACTAGTCTATTATCGCATTCTCTATTCCCTTTTTATATATATGTTCATTTATGACATGCAAAACCCGTACACTCTGGTACGGCCAATACGCCAGGGGCTTAAACGTACCCCATAATACGGCGTGAGAAGTCCGAACACTTCGATAGTGCGGCACCCCGAACTTATAGCATTATATGCATCAGCTCCGAATCATGTCTTGGGTCAATAGTTGGGTTTGCCCGGCTCCCATGTTTTGGTACCTTATGTTCCGCTATATCGGCTAAGGTAGCACTGGGAGAACTACTGCGATTGTGCCCCGGTTCATCTGGGCAAGCACCTTAGTAGAGAAAGCTAAAACTGACTGTCATGATAAGGCGAGAGCTGGTCGTTGTTCGAGAGGTCTCGAGTCCCTAAAGAATTATGCCGCTTAGGGCGAGGAGTCGGCTTTGTCCCGCTTAGGCATGTATAGCGCCCCGAATTCGGCCTTCCGAATACTAGGGGCTTCACCAAAATTTAAAATTGTAGACTTCTATGGCTAAGTGAGAGTGATAAAGCATTATAGTCCGATTGCCTTGTTCGCTAAAAGCACCTCCCTCAAGGACCCAACAATGGGAAAAAGAGTGCTCAGATTTATCCCAACACCCCAAAGACTGTGGGCATGGCGGCGTAAGCCAACGACCGCCATCTCTCAGATTTGATAAACAGCCGCATGTATGAAATATTTTAAATTCAAACAAGCGTTGCATAGCGCGTATGAACAAGTTTTCATAATACAGGATCACACGAGCAAGTTCATTCGAAAATTACATCCTTCGCACACTCGTCCGCCACGAGACGGGCACCCTTCAGGACACCCTCATAATACATTTCAGGGTGCCGATGCTCCTTGCCCTGCGGCGGTCCCTCCTTCACCAGCTTCTTGGTGTCCATCTTGGCCCAGTGCACCTTCGCACGGGCAAATGCCCGGCGTGCACCCTCGATGCAGACGGACCGCTTTATGACTTCCAGCTATGGGCAGGCATCCACAAGCCGCCTCACCAGGCCAAAGTAGCTGTTGGGAAGGGATTCGCCAGGCCACATCCGGACTAGAAGGCCCCTCATGGTCTGTCCAGCCGCCTTGTGCAGCTCGACCAGTTGCTTCAGCTGGTCGCTCACAGGCGTCGGGTGTTCGGTCCCAGTATACTGAGACTAGAACAACTTCTCCGTCGAGCTTTCCTCCTCGGCCTGGTAATATTTTGCGGCATCCGACACGCTGCGTGGCAAATCTGCGAATGCTCCTGGAGAGCTCCGGACCCGGGTAAGTAACAAGTAATTTACTTTCACATGCTTGGTTTGCATAATGAATGCCTTACCCGCCGCAATCTTCTTCATCGCCTCAATTTCCTGGAGGGCCTTTTGGGCTTCAGCCTTGGCATGCTTGGTGCTCTCGAGGGCCGCGGCAAGCTCGGACTCTCGCATCTTCACGAGAGCCTGGAGCTCTTGCTGCACCTCACCAACCCGTGCCTCTTGTTTCTCCCGCTCGGTGCGCTCCTTGGCCGCTTTGTTTTCGGCGTTGGACAGCGCTTGCTTCAGGGCCGCCACTTCAGTCATGGCCCCTGGCACATTCATGATGATCCTTTCTCGGACCGCTCGAGGTTCTGCTTGCAGGGCGACCTCAGCAGCAAGGCGGCAGAGGTCAAGAATGGGCTCGATACGATATAGACATACTTGTATTAGACTCCTGCAGATATTATTTGAACCTCTATTCGGCTTTTCTTTGTGAACACCAAACAGAGCAACAGGGGCTACTGTCTATGCGGTAATATTTCCCTATATTTTAAATACTTACCTCAAAGCCTGTTAGAAGGCTGGCATAGGCTTCAGTCAGTCCGCTCTTGGTGGACTGAACTTTCTTGATCACCGCACTCATAATAGTGTGGTGCTCCTCGTCGATGGAACTACGACTCAGTGGCTATCCTGAACTACGACTGCAAGTAACTCTTTTGAGGTGGCGCACACGAGTCCACATATTCACCAATCAATACACCACTATGGATCCGATCCCGTCTTCCTACGAGGACGCCATCCATAGCACTCACGCTTATCTTGCGCATTTTAGAGTATCCACTTTCACTTGTCTATGAACTGATATAGAGAACCCAGAAGTCCTTTACCGCGGACACGGCTATTCAATAGATCATTAATAACCCTGCAGGGTGTACTTCTTCACACACGCCTCGCCACTTACCACCATGTACATCGCTGTGTATCTCGCAACCTTCAAGCGGAAGCTTTGGCGAGGGAGTCGGCCACGACCGACTAACCACACAAGTCTCTACTCCAGTTAATCGCCTATTCGGTTCCATCCGCAAGGAGATCCGCCGGTGTCGCCACGGCCCCAAACGATGTGTGCAGGGTTCCCAAGCCCACCTCGACGGTGGATCTACGCTTGGTACACCGTGCCACGGTGCCTAGTCCGTCCCAAGCCCACCTGCACGGGTGCCACTTAGTAGACTACTAACACTACCTACAAACACCAGAAACTAGTTGCAACTCCTGGACAGAGATCAAGTTGATTAATAAGTCGAGAGGGGCACTTAAGCATTCCAATGTGAGGCAGTAGCTATTCATGGATCACAAACACAGAACTCAGTTCCTAAGGACGGCTGAAATGAGACAACCCACCATGTACTCCTACATGGCCTCTCACCGCTACCTTTACCAAATCGTGTTCACACACTTAGCTCTCAACAGTAGGACATGTTCACACACCTCCAATTCATCCCCGATGAATCAGACCGGACTCAACTCTAAGAAATAGCAGGCATGACAAACAAGCATGAATGAGTAGGCACATCAGGGCTCAAACAACTCCTACTCATGCTAGTGGGTTTCATCTATTTACTGTGGCAATTATAGGTCATGCAAAGGATAAAGGGGTTCAACTATAGCAGCAAGTAACAGTTGTATCATGGTTGTCCTAATGCAGTAAAAGAGAGCAGAAACGAGAGAGTGGGTTTGTATCGGAATGAACAAGGGGGTTTTGCTTGCCTGGCACTTCTGAAGATAATATAGTTCTTCATAGGTGTCATCGAACTCATCGCTTTACATCGCTCATCGAGAGGGACAAACACCGGCAACTGAGAAAGAACACAATCAATGCAATGCACATTCACATGAATGACATGTCATGTTAAGGTACTGAATTCACCTAATGCAATATCTAGCCAAGTTAATTGAAGTGGAACTCGAACAAGAACAAATTCCAACTCCAAATGTTATTTCATAAATTGCCCTAATCATCATTTGTCATATTCAGTGAGGTTAACTTGTTCAAACATGCATGATCATGGCATAAATAGATTCTTCATATTTTCCTGATCATTTTTCATATATAACTTATTTCCATTGGAGTTATAGATTATTTTCTATGAATTTTAGAAGTTAGCACTATTTTCTGAAATTTCCTGTAAAGAATAAATCCAGAAAAGAGTTATCGCATCAGCATGACGTCATTGTGATGTCAGCGGTCAACGGGCGCGGTCCAGGTCAAACTGACCTGTGGGCCCTGCGTGTCAGTGTCATTAGTTTAGCTAAAACAATTAGTAATAATCCTAACTAATTAACAGGGCCGGGCCCCACCTGTCATAGACCCAGGGGGTCAAACTGGGCCCACCCGGGGTCAACAAGGTCAACTCACCGGCGGCTCAACGCCAGCGACGACGGACGCGGCGGAGGGCTTCGGAAAACGCCCACAGGGCTCGGTTTTGGACGCGGTTTGCGGCTACGGAAAGCTGGGAGTCTCGCGCATCCAACGGAGGCAACAACTCGCGCCGGAGTGGACTAAATCGTCGACGGCGGCAACTTTTGCGGCGGCCGGAGTTCGGGCAACAACAGTGTGGGCGGTGCGGGGCACGAGAAGAGCCGTGGATGATCGTGTTCGACTCAAGGAGTGCGGCGAAAGCAGCGTGAGCTCGGCGCAGCTTGCACGGCCGTAGTCGCGGTGGCGACATGACCGGCAGCGAGGAGCTGTCGGCTCCGACAGCCACGGTGGTTAGAAGGCGTCGACGGGCATGGGGAGAGAGGGGAAATGGACAGGGGCTCACGGTGAGTTCGAAGAGCAGGTCGGCGTGCTCGGGAGACGGCGGGAGGGCGAATCAGACGGCGGCATTCGGGCGGTGGGTCGGGGAAGAAGCCGCGCATCGCCTTGGGGCATCCGGCTTTGGGTCGACGAGAGGGGCTTGGGGTCCGGCGGAGCTCGGGGTCACGGCCACGGTGCAAGGGAACGGCGGTTGGCGCAGCGGCAGTGAGCGGCGGCGACGGTAGTGCTCGGTGGTAGCGTGCGAGAGAGCCAGAGGAGGAGAGGAGCGATGGAGAGTGAGGGAGCCTGGAGGGGGGTGCGTGGCGTCTCCAGGGGGGTCGAGGCGCAGTGCAGCTCGGAGGTGGCGCTGGCGAAGGCCGGGCACGCAGCTGCTTCTCCTCCCGGCCGGAGGAGGAAGACAGCTGCCTCGTGGCTGGGCCTATTATTGGCTGCCACCGGGCCGCCAGTAAGTGGCCTGTGGGCTTCTCTCTCTCTGCTTTTCAGTTTTTCTTTTTCTAAATTTTGCGGTTTGTTTCTGATTTAATTTTAGTCCCAAACCAACTATAAATCCTGAAAATATTTGTAAGCAGCAACTAATTATTTCAGAGGCCCTCATATGTTTTCAGAATTTTTGAAGCATTTAAATTTATCTATAGAATTTAAATGCCCCAAATCAAATACATATGATTTAATTCAAAAATCCAGATGACCTAAAAATATGTCCATCACTGTTGGCAGAGGTTTTCACCTTTATCAAAAATCATGAACATTTTTAAAGGCATTTTGGATTCATTGAAAATGATTTTTATTTGAACCTAGTTGAATTCTTTCTGATGCTAGGGTTTGATCAATCCCCATTTCAATTTAAATAGAATTTTAAACATGATGCAACACTCTAATGCAAGCACTAAGCATTACCGTAACTAGGATGTGACAACTCACCCCACTCAACAAGAATCTCGGCCCCAGATTCAAGACGGAGGTAAGAAGACATAGGGCACAAGACCAACACAATCTTCACGATCCAAGTTGCACCTCATAAGGTTGTTGATTCGCTGCATACGCTGATCTTGACATCCCCGCTTGAGAACTTCATCCAATATGACAACGAGAGGAAAAGGAGAATTTTAGAAGAATCAATCTTCTCGAGGATCGAACAACTCAGATTAACTCACGGAATGAGACATAGCAACATCCTCGAGCTGAGACATGAAACATACATCCGGAGGGATGGAGTGTCACAGATGACAAAGGTTCACTAGGTAGACAACAATTTCACACTTAAGGAGGTGGTGAACGCTTGTCCACGAGCGAGGAGTTGAGTTGCCATGATACTATAACGAGACATCTTAAGGAAGGTGACTCAGAAAATTCCCTTAAGTGGCAAAAAGAATTACTTTTGATATAGAGATCATTGAGAATCTTTATACCAGCCTAAGGCAATCACAATCGATCATTTGAAAGAGTTCGAAAGAATGACATACTCGGACTAGAATGGATGATATGGACTACCTTGTTGAAGACAACGCAATGGATGATTTTGCTTATCATCGAAAATGGATGGGACCCATGGTAGGACCACTTTGAAGATGATCCTAAACAACAATTACCGAGAGGGCAGCCCATGGAATTGGCACAATGGCGTGCAAGCTGGGAACAAAATGCAACTGTTGGGAATGTTCCAACCATCATATCTGCCTGAGATTCAGATCCGATTGGTGATAGGATACTTCAGACTCAGCTTGTCCGAAAAGAAAGGTTGCAACACAAACCGACGAGATGACGTTGCGAGATTCTCGGGGAGTGAACTACGATAGCAAGCTCCAAAACATGAGTTGGTTCTGCTACAACATTTGAACACGTTGTCCGAGACAAGCATGACCACATAGAGTCTTATATTAAAACACTACCAAGTTCTGGTTGGGAACCATCATTGCGGAGAGCGAAGCCCTTGCATAAGTCATATGATTAGCTCTTATGAAGGAACTTCTTCTCCTTGGACAAGTCAATCAGTGGCTTGGTGTGCTAGGAACACATATGGAGTGGAGGCGGCCAACCTATCAAACCATAGGGCACTTCGCACATATGCATGACTAACTTGGGATGGTTCCGGAGGAAGTAAAAACAAACTTGCTCGAATTCATGGCGACAACTTACATCAAAAGCACGTGAATTAGAGGAAGTCACTTCTTCCATCCAAGCATAAGCTTCATGAATGGAACACGAAGGCATTGCTTACCAAGTTTCCAACACTAGGTTGATGTTCAACATGAATCATGGGGGAGACAAAATGCTGCTGATGGGTTCAACAACAACTCATCGGAATTTCCATATCACTGGACTTCCACCATCATGTGAACACGGTGATAGCATTGGTCAGACCAAAAGATGTAATGGTGTATGCTCGAGGGATCAACCACGAGTAAGACAACATTACGAATATCGGTGGTTCTGATTTGATTTGATGATAGCCCATACTCAAATCAAGGTTTTGATACGACAATAGGTCCAACAACTGATCACAAGGACCAATCAATGAAGATATCATCTTTCTTCAACACACACTCAAAAGGATATCCCTTAAAATGAACTAAGTCGGACAAGCTTTCATCTTCCAACTCTCCAAGTTGTTGATTAGCTTATCCAACTAGCTCAGGGGTATCCAACACAAATTCTTGGAGAATGGCTGGTTTAGAGAAAAACCAACTTGATCACTTAACTCAACATAACAATGGTGACGACCGTGATACTTTCGAGAAGATATTCAAAAATCACGAACCACCGATATGTTACTAAGTCGAGAACCATCTTGCTTTTCGTGCAAGACGACATGATTAGAAGAATAAGGATTGACACAATCCTAACTCATTGATCAAGAGTGCACCGAAATAAGGACTAGGTAGCATACCTATCTTAGATTGATGATTCAATAACCAACATGCTAAGAGTGAAACTATTGTCCATTTACTACCAAGCAAACGGTTGCTAGGAGTATTGATTTCGCACATCACGGTACACTTGTCGGCATTCCGTTACAATAACACGGGATCCGAGGAATGAACAATGATGGCAAGAAGTATTATCGCGCCAAGAATTCATAAGAGGTGGTGCAATTCTCATGACACTCTTGACATAAAGATGGTAACACTCCAAGGTATAGCAGAGCAAAAGCTGGTTTGGCATTTTGATCCGCGGAATACAATTGCTTTGACCCAATCCTAGATATGGATGAAGTACTGGAGTTTGTTTCTCCTAGTCATTCCCGAATAGAATGGCTTGACGGGCCACAAGAGTAGTGGCATCGATGAACACGAATGCATAACTACTCCTGACTATCAATCGATAGACGAGGCCCGTAAAACAACTAAAGAGGGACAACTCAAAGGAACATACGATTTTCTCGAGTTGTGGATGCATAGACTAGCATGTCGAACAAGTTCAACATATTTCTTCCGGATAACCCATGCGTAGAAGGTAGAACCGCAGAATCACAATATAGAATGGAGTACTCTCAAGAGCACCCTGATTGTGATCCTTCGTTCAGCGAGGAACTTCGCCATAAGCGGTTCATAGTATTTGGAAGAAGGATATACCACGGACCTCGAGAACTAATGCAAAGGTTACTAATATCCTAAAGGAACTAGCAACACTATCAACATGAGGTAAGTAGGATGAATCTCGAGTTCAAGAACCCAGGAATAGAATCCCTACTAACTAATAACATCACGGGATGCTTTCAAGAATAATGGCCAGAATCATCACACTGGGGATACAAAACATGGCTAGATTACTAGGTGACTCCCTAAACACCTAGGGTCATAATAATAGCTCCAACATATATGTCAAGGCAATAAATTACCTCAACGCACCGGTTAGTGTGCTTATTCTGACCATAAAGGACATCGGGAATGGAAAGAAAGGATTTGCAAATGCATCAGACTATTTAGAGACCTGGGATGACTCAGACAGCATAATGGCTGTAAATGCTCAAAATGATTTGAGACATCCTACAAAAATGGTGGCATAACCACTCAACAACATCATATCAAGGTTTCGAGATCAACAGTTAACATACGGAAGTAGTAGAAATTGAACTGTCTTAAAACCAACAATCTTAAAGGTCTATGGATTAGTAACACGTCATCCTAATAGATAGATGAGAAGCCTAGTTTTTAAACCCCGTAGAAGAGAAGATGATGACTCAGATTAGAAGGCCATGAGGTATAAGGAGTAAAAAGAGCCTTACGTTCCCTTCCACAATCAATTCCCTTACATAACTAAAGCATTTCTAGACACAACTTCGACCAGTTTGGCTTGGTAATCCTACACGCAGTCAGGCTCTGATACCAAAGCTGTCAGGACCCCGATTCCAAGTCACATCGATCTAGCCGGTAACACCTGACATCACTTTGCGGCCTCACGCACGGTATTCCCACGGGTGTCGCCTTACCATGGCCCGACCGCTTATGCTTTTGGCTCACGATATGATAGTGTCGCTAGCATCCATATGACAGAGAACCCGGCCGACATGGCTAGTCGTGAACCCAAAGCAGCACTAACCCATGGGGACAGTATACATGAATCACATCGAGCATGTCGGTCAGCAGCGTGTGAATCCGGGCTGTAGCACTGGCTAACCGACTCGGATGTCACCGCGGACATTTCAAGGGATGTATACATGAACGGCGGAAACACATGCCGCCACCAAGTGTCCAGAGCAGTAGTGCTGGGCTAGCAGGACTCCGGTGAACCAGGCTATAACGGACTACTATCGCTCAGGAAGCACTAGACTACATTTCCCCATACGAGAGGCTGCCGAGGATAAACAACTAGATTGTCGGATCCCACACATACCAAGCATTTCAAGCATACACACAATATGCTCGATATGTGTAAATACAGCAAGGCATCACAACATAACTCTACGACTCAAGTATTTATTCATTAGTCTCCGAGGAGCGAGATATTACAAACATGGGTCTCATGACCCAACATACAGAGCATACAAGCAACAAGCACAAGCGGAAGCTTAACATGTCTGAGTACAGACATCTACAAATGAAAAAAGGCTGAGAAGCCCGACTATCTACCAGATCCTGCTGAGGGCACAAGATCGTAGCTGAGGTAACAAGCTAAACGTCAAGTCCACGCTGAACTACTAGAGAGACCAAGTCTCTCTCAAAAAACATAAAATAGGCAAACGTGAGTACAATTGTACTCAAGAAGACTTACATCGTAACTAGCTACACATGCAACATTATCAACAAAGCGGGTGGTGGAGTTTGACCGCAGAAGCCAGCTTTGACTCAGTGGCTATCCTGAACTACGACTGCAAGTAACTCTTTTGAGGTGGCGCACATGAGTCCACATATTCACCAATCAATACACCACTATGGATCCGATCCCGTCTTCCTACGAGGAGGCCATCCATAGCACTCACGGTTATCTTGCGCATTTTAGAGTATCCACTTTCACTTGTCTATGAACTTATATAGGCAACCCAGAAGTCCTTTACCGCTGACACGGCTATTCAATAGATCATTTATAACCCTGCAGGGTGTACTTCTTCACACACGCCTCGCCACTTAACAAAGATGTACATCGCGTGTATCTCGGCAACCTTCAAGCGGAAGCTCGGCGAGGAGTCGGCCACGACCGACTAACCACACAAGTCTCTACCCGTGTTTATCGCCTATTCGGTTCCATCCGCAAGGAGATCCTGCCGGGTGTCGCCACGGCCCCAAACGATGTGTGCAGGGTTCCCAAGCCCACCTCGACGGGTGGATTCACGCTGGTACACCGTGCCATGGTGCCTAGTCTGTCCCAAGCCCACCTGCACGGTGCCACTTAGTAGACTACTAACACTACCTACAAACACAAGAAACTAATTGCAACTCCTGGACAGAGATCAAGTTGATTAATAAGTCGAGAGGGCACTTAAGCATTCCAATGTGTGGTAGTAGCTATTCATGGATCACAAACACGTAACTCAGCCTCGAGGACGGTTGAAATGAGACAACCCACCATGTACTCCTACATGGCCTCTCACCGCTACCTTTACCAAATCGTGTTCACACACTTAGCTCTCAACAAGAGGACATGTTCACACACCTCCAATTCATCCCCGGCGAATCGACCGACTCAACTCTAAGCAATAGCAGTATGACAAACAAGCATGAATGAGTAGGCACATCAGGGCTCAAACAACTCCTACTCATGCTAGTGGGTTTCATCTATTTACTGTGGCAATGACAGGTCATGCAGAGGATAAAGGGGTTCAACTATCGCAGCAAGCAACAGTTGTATCGTGGCTGTCCTAATGCAGTAACAGAGAGCAGAAGTGAGAGAGTGGGTTTGTATCGGAATGAACAAGGGGGTTTTGCTTGCCTGGCACTTCTGAAGATAATATAGTTCTTCATAGGTGTCATCAAACTCATCGCTTGACGCCGCTCATCGAGAGGGACAAACACCGCAAATCGAGAAAGAACACAATCAATACAATGCACATTCACATGAATGACATGTCATGTTAAGGTACTGAATTCACCTAATGCAATATCTAGCCAAGTTAATTGAAGTGGAACTCTAACAAGAACAAATTCCAACTCCAAATGTTATTTCATAAATTGCCCTAATCATCATTTGTCATATTCAGTGAGGTTAACTTGTTCAAACATGCATGATCATGGCATAAACAGATTCTTCATATTTTCCTGATCATTTTCATATATAACTTATTTCCATTGGAGTTATAGATTATTTTCTATGAATTTTAGAAGTTAGCACTATTTTCTGAAATTTCCAGAAAGAATAAATCCGTAAAAGAGTTATTGCATCAGATGACGCCACCGTGATGTCAGCGGTCAACGGGCGCGTCCAGTCAAACTGACCTGTGGGCCCCGCGTGTCGTTGTCATTAGTTTAGCTAAAACAATTAGTACTAATCCTAACTCACTAATGTGGTCGGCCCACCTATCATAGACCCAGGGGGTCAAACTGGGCCCACCCGGGGTCAACAAGGTCAACTCACCGGTGGCTCGACGCCGGCGACGACGGACGCGGCGGAGTGCTTCGGAAAACGCCCACAGGGCTCGGTTTTGGACGCGGTTTGCGGCTACGGAAAGCTGGGAGTCTCGCACATCAAACGGAGGCAACAACTCGCGCCGGAGTGGACTAAATCGTCGACGGCGACAACTTTTGCGGCGGCCGGAGTTCAGGCAACAACGGTGTGGGCGGTGCGGGGCACGGGAAGAGCCGTGGACGATCGTGTTCGACTCGCGGGAGTGCGGCGAGTGCAGCGGTGAGCTCGGGCGCGTGCTTGCACGGCCGTAGTCGCGGTGGCGACATGACCGGTGGCGAGGAGCTGTCGGCTCCGACAGCCACAGTGGTTAGAAGGCGTGGACGGCACGGGAGAGAGGGAAATGGACAGGGCTCACGGTGAGTTTGAAGAGCAGGTCGGCGTGTTCGGGAGACGGCGGGAGGGCGAATCGAAGGCGGCATTCGGCGGTTGGTCGGGAAGAAGCCGCGCATCGCCTTGGGGCATCCGGCTTCAGTGGGTCGACGAGGGGCTTGGGGTCCGGCGAGCTCGGGTCACGGCCACGGTGCAAGGGAACGGCGGTGGGCGCATCGGCAGTGAGCGGCGGCTACGGTAGTGCTCGGTGGTAGCGTGCGAGAGAGCCAAAGGAGGAGAGGAGCGAGGGAGAGTGAGGGAGCCTGGAGGGGGGTGCGTGGCGTCTCCAGGGGGGTCGAGGCGCAGGCAGGCAGCCTGGAGGTGGCGCGGCGAGCGTCGGGCACACAGCTGCTTCTCGTCCTAGCAGGAGGAGGAAGACAGCGCTGCCCCTGGTGGGCTGGGCCTGTTGGCTGGGCTGCCAGCTGGGCCGGCCAGGTAAGTGGCCGAGGTGGGCTTCCTCTCTCTCTTCTGTTTCAGTTTTTCTTTTTCTAAATTTTGCGGTTTGTTTCTGATTTAGTTTTAGTCCCAAACCAACTCTATAAATCCTGAAAATATTTGTGGGCAGCAACTGAATTATTTCAGAGGCCCTCATCTGTTTTCAGAATTTTTGAAGCATTTAAATTTATCTATAGAATTTAAATGCCCCAAATCAAATACATATGATTTAATTCAAAAATCCAGGATGACCTAAAAATATGTCCATCATTGTTGGAAGAGGTTTTCACCTTTATCAAAAATCATGAACATTTTCAAAGGCATTTTGGATTCATTGAAAATGATTTTTATTTGAACCTAGTTGAATTCTTTCTGATGCTAGGGTTTGATCAATGCCCATTTCAATTTAAATAGAATTTTAAACATGATGCAACACTCTAATGCAAGCACTAAGCATTACCAGAACTAGGGATGTGACAATCATCCACTTGCCTCCCGCTCCGGACATGCTTGGAGAGGTTTGTGGAGAAGGATGCGGACTTGGGCGCTGGAGCTCGGGTGCGCAGGAATGGATGAGCAATGAGGAAGAAGGCGTGGGTAGAAAAAGGTGAACCCTTATCCCTTTATAAGGGCGGACAAAACTATGCGCCCCCACCAACCTGGTAAAACTCGTTTATCCCCCAAGCGCCGTAATTGATGGAGCGGTTGGGTTACCCATGTCCGTATTGATGGGAATCCCATAGTAAAGGGAACACGATCTCTGCTTTGACAAGACGTGCCAAGGAAAGTGCCTCGCGGAACACGCTGAGATTGGTTATAAAAAAATGATTCGAATAAAGACCTGGCTGTGGTGTGATGTCACACTACGGGGTACGTCAACAGATTAGATTTGTGGAAATATTATTCTCTCTACAGTTGTATGGGAACTTGTTTTGCAAAGCCGGACACGATCCTCGTGTTCAAGATCTTTTATGAAGTATTCGGAGGAGGAACCCGCCTTGCAATGCCGAAGACAAATCTGCGCGCCGGAATCATCGTCATTGAAGCCTGGTTCAGGGGCTACTGAGGGAGTCCTTGATTAGGGGGTATCCGGACACCCGGACTATATCGTATGGCTGGACTGTTGGACTATGAAGATACAAGATTGAAGACTTCGTCCCGTGTGTGGATGGGACTCTCCTTGGCGTCGAAGGCCAGCTTGGCAATACGGATATGTAGATCTCCTTCCTTGTAACCAACTCTGTGTAACCCTAGCCCCCTCCGGTGTCTATATAAACCGGAGGGTTTAGCCCGTAGGACCAAGAACAACAATCATACCATAGGCTAGCTTCTAGGGTTTGGCCTCTTTGATCTCGTGGTAGATCAACTTTTGTAATTCCCATATTATCAAGATCAATCAAGCAGGAGTAGGGTTTTACCTCCATCGGGAGGGCCCGAACCTGGGTAAAAACATTGTGTCCCCTGTCTCCTGTTACCATCCGCCTAGACGCACAGTTCGGGACACCCTGCCCGAGATCCGCCGGTTTTGACACCGACACCGAGCTCAAGAACACCTCTCCTCAGGATGATGTTCTTCCCTTGTACTTGTTCATCCTCAGCCTGCAAGGCAATCCACCACACAACACTGGAGTAGGGTATTACACCACAACGGTGACCGAACCAGTATAAACCCTTGCGTCACTTGTTCTTTGGGTTCGACGAGTTAAGCCCTAAGATCGTTGCGGGAGCGAGCTAGAGAGAGAGAGAGAGATCTTCATACGCACCCCAGTGTTCAAACCTCAAGGGTTTGTCGGAAGCCAGAATCCGACAAGTATTGATAGTCTTGGAGGAAACTCGCTGTTCCTTGGACAAAACTATCCAATGCTGGTGAAAGGCGATCCAGTTGCGGTTGACACAACGTTCCGACCATTTATGAGAAGCAACTATATCTATACCTCGGACATTGCTATGGTTCCTTTCTGTGGCTATCACAATACGCGTCCTGATATAGGCCGCTTCAGCCTGGATGATCAGTCATGCATTGCTCCCCAGATTGACAATAGCTGGCCCTTCCTAGAGAATCACCTCTGGTTCAAAGCAAGCGCTTCCAACACCGAGGATTGGTTGAGCTGAAGTTCATTTCATTGCTTGTTATTTGTTGTGTGATGAAAACTTTAGTATTTATAATGTATCCTCGTTGTCGTTGTGGGTTGATGACCTGTTGTATGTAATGCTAAATGATATGCCTGTGATAAACTTACTAAATTTATGAATGACTTTTGAGTCGCTTCTCAGAGTGGGTGTTGCGACGAGGCAAAAAATATATATTTTCCGACTACATAATTGTACGTGCATTGCAACAGGTTATCGTATGAGTCGAATCAACAATAGTACTACTATTTGTACTAGCTTCACATGTTTCGCTCGTCGGGCGGGCATTTTTACTGTAGCTGCGAATCCCATCATCCTAGGTCCTCGGATGAGTCCAATAAATTGTAGAAATTGCATTCTGATGTTTGGGTTCAAACTTTCAAAACTGCTGCACTATCTCTACGTCTACGTATACGTCATACAACAAGTTTTAAACTTGAGACCAGCCATCCACCCTCACAAAGAACACTTCTTAACCTACCAAAGACTCCAGGAAATATGTTAATGTGTTTGCTGTACGTAACCAGGACCTCGAATCCTCGATATCACTACAAAAAAAGACACATCCGTGACATTTTGGGCCGAACGAATTTTTTTCGGTCATGTCTATGACACTTATATGATGATAATTGTGACAAAACCCGGTATCATCATTGATGTGGTGGGCTCCTACTTCTGTGACAAAAATCATGACAGAAAATGGGCTTTTCATCCTAGGCGGTCCGGAGACGCAGCTGCATGACATTCTTTGGGCCGTCCATGACAGAAAAAACCATGGTAGAAGCGAGGGCGAAGAAAATATCAGGGGAGTTCCCGCTTACGGTGGGTGGTCGAGGGCCGAGCGATGCGCGTTTCTCTCATACGTATGCACGTGTGTGCGAGGCGTTGCGCTCTAACTGAACCCGAGTGAGGCGTTGGGCTCTAACTGAACCCGAGCAATTGCACTAGCTACGTTACAGAACCCAAGCGATCGATCCCATGCTGTTAACTGAACTCGAGTGATTCCTTCGCTACTGCTGCTAACTGAAGCCGATCGAACCCTGCTGCCTCCTTCCCTTGATGAACAGTAAGTGTTGTTGGGGGGGTTTGGATGAACAATTCCCGGTGGGGGGTTGGATGAACCAGACCCCGTGGTAGTAGAGGCCGTTGCTGCTGGATGAACAGGACCCCGACCGATCGAGCCGGTTGGGGGTGGATGAACAGGACCCTGTGGAGGGCTGGATGAAGAGGATCCCGTGGAGGCCTTGTTGAACAGTAGCCGGTGGAGGGCTAGATGAAAAGTAGCCAGTGGAGAGGGCTGGTTGAACAGTAGCCGGTGGAGGAGCGGTGGAGGCTGGATGAACAGGAGCCCGTGGATGAAAAGTCGCAGATGGAGGCTGGAGGAGGTCGGCGGTGGATGAACAGTAGCCCGTGGAGGCTGGAGAAGGTCGACGGTGGAGATGAACAGTATCCCGTGGAGTCCCGTTTTGCGGTATGCCACATCCCTCCCGATGAACAGGACCCCCGTTTCGACTGTAGCGCTCCAACACAAGTCTATTTCCTCTGTTTTGCGGTACGCCACACCCCTCCCGATCAACAAGACCCCGTTTCGACCATAGGATGTCCATTTCTTGTGTTTTGCGGTACGCCAGACCCCTCCCAATGAACAGGATCCCGTTTCATGCGTGGCCGGTCGAACACAAGGCTGTTTCCTCCGTTCTGCGGTACGCCAGGCCTAATTTCCATCGGCTGTTCTGTCCTAGCCGGTTGGCTCCTGATGAACACGACGACGCATTCCGTTCCAACCCAGCCGGTTGCCTCCCCATGAACACAACGACGACGCAGTTTCTCCGTTCCGACCTAGCCATGTACACGAGCCCTGGCCGTACGTATGCACGAGTAGGCGTTTGAGACCCCGTATGTGCGTACGTGGTCGTATTTACTTTCTTGCACCCTGGCCGCTGTACGTACGTGTACATGCTACGCGCGCGCCTCTACTACAACACGTGCGCGCCTCTACTACGACACGTGCCCTTCCTTACACAGCCACAGTTCATCGCTGCAGCCTGCAGACAGACCGATCGACCAGTATGTACGTACACATTCGCGACTAGAATGACAACGCTATGTACGCTTCGTCCAGATGTTGTCCCGGCTGTCAAGCACTTCCTTGCGTGCGAAGATGTAGCTGGTGGGTCCCAGCAGTCAGGGAGGAACTTTTTTTCACGAAATACGATCGCCCATCCGGTGGGTCCCTGCTGTCAGGTGGAAGAATCATTATTTTGCGCGGAATAAGGAGGCACTTCCTTGCTGCGGGTGTGGACCCAGCTGTCAGCCTCTCCACGTACATTACTCTTCTGATAGAAGTTGTTCCTTGACCATGTTGACCATGACGCGCTGAGAGCACCAAGGCATTGGACGATGGCGAGGCCTAGGAAGGGGACGATGCGGAGCCGAGGAAGACGCGGCAGTGGATGCCCATGCGGAGAGGAGTACGAGGGTTCACTGGTTCGGCTTTGATGTGAGGCTGTCATCACCGCAGGGCCTGGCCAGCGGTGGGAGTAGTAGGGGGCGGTGAGGCCTCCGCGGCAGCACAGCCGGCCACGGGAGGCAAGAGCACGCGGTGGTTTGGACGGCTGGAGCAAGAAAATAAGAGGTTGAAGAAGCGGGACGACCGTTGGATGTTAACAATAAAACGGTCACTGATGATAGAATCGTTTGTTGACTAAGTTGATAAAGCCCTGCGTCCGCGTCAACTTAGTAGGCCCACAAGTGAGCCTCCCACTATGGTGGGTCCCAGCTAGCAGGGGGAGTATTTTTTTTGTGTGCATAATAAGGAGGCACTTCCTTGCGTGCGAAGATATAACTGGTGGGTCCGAGCTGTCAGCGGAAGTATTCATTGTTTTTGGCGTAATAAGGAGGTACTTGCTTGTGTGAGGCCATGGGCCACGTGAGACCCAACCGTCAGCCTCTCCATGTACATCCTTCTTCTGATGTTGTCGTTTGTTGACAATGTTGACCACGCCATGCCGAGAACACCAACGCGATGGACGACGGCAAGACCCAGGAAGGGAATGACCTGGAGGCGGCGAAGCCACAACATTGGAGGGATGTGGGTGAGTAGAGGGATGGCCTAGCTGGCGTTGGGAGTAGTAGGGGGCGGTGAGGCCTGCGCGGCAGCACAGCCGGCCAAGGGAGGCGGGAGAGGCGGTCCCGCCGGCGCTTGATTTGATGGCTAGAGCAAGAAGATCAGAGATTGAAAAAACATGACGACCGTTGGACTGACATCCAACGATTATGTGTGCTAGAATCGTTTGTTGACGTATATAATAAGTAAAAAATTCTTGCATACGCGTCAACTTAATAGGCCCACAAGTCAGACCATTCCCTATTTTTTTTAATAATTTATATATAGCTCATAGCAACTTCTTATGCAATTTATTGCAGTCTGTTTTTTTGTTGGCCAGGGCCAGGGTTAAAAATTAAACAAAATTTCTTATATTTATGTGGGTTCCAAACTATTTTTAATACCGAAATGTCGAGCCAGATTTAAAGTACTTTGAAGATATATTTAAATTAGGTTAAAGACCAGTGAAATAGGAATATGAAAATGTGAAAAAATTCAGAAATTATAAAGTTATTGCCAATTTGTCATCTATTTTTATATTTACAACCCATTTCATATTACTTTCAAGATTTGCAAGCGTCTTGAAAGAGTTGCAGCCCATCAGGACGTAGAAAAATAAGTAGGCATGGATTGGGTATTCTTCAGAAAAAATAAACTGGGCTCATTTGCACAAAGAAAAAATAGCTGGGCTGGTCATATGGTGAACATAAAATATAAGCCTAGGCTAGACGGGCCACAACCCAGTTGAAACCCTGCTCCGTCTCAACAATAAGAAAAAATACTGCTCGAGCAGCGTGTCAGCCGATCTTATGTTGTTCTCTTGTCTATTGACTATATACACTAACAATGTCGTGGGTCCCAGATGTCAGAAAACCACAAGGAGGAAGCATTTTCTTTTTCCATACACTGACAATGGAGCATAGATAACAAAAATAACGAACTTCCTTGCGTCCGGCCATGGACATGGTGGGCCCCTACTACCATCCTCTCCACGTACAGTCCTCTGTCGATTCCTGTTTTTTGTTGACCATGTTGACTACGCGAGAGGGCGGTGCCTCGGTGAGCGCACCAAAGCGCGCGGAGGGCGATGATACGTCTCCAACGTATTTATAATTTTTTATTGTTCCAGGCTATTATATTATCTGTTTTGGATATTTAATGGGCTTTAATATACCCTTTTATATTATTGTGGGACTAACCTATTAACCGAAGGCCCAGTGCAAATTGCTGTTTTTTGCCCATTTCAGTGTTTCACAGAAAAGGAATATCAAACGGAATCCAAACGGAATGAAAGCTTCGCGAGGATCATTTTTGGAACAAACGCAATCCTGGAGACTTGGAGTGGACGTCAAGGAAGCAGCGAGGAAGCCATGACGCAGGAGGGCGCGCCCAGGGGGGTGGGTGCACCCCCCACCCTCGTGGGGCCCTCGCAGCTCCACTGACCTACTTATTTCGCCTATATATACTCTTATACCCTCAAACCTTCAGGGAGAGCCACGAAACACCTTTTCCATTGCCGCAACCTTTTGTACCCATGAGATCCCATCTTGGGGCCTTTTCCGGTGCTCCGCCAAAGGGGGATTCGATCACGGAGGGCTTCTAGATCAACACCATAGCCTCTCCGATGATGTGTGAGTAGTTTACACAGACCTTCGGGTCCACAGTTAATAGCTAGATGGCTTCTTCTCTCTCTTTGGATCTCAATACAATTTCTCCTCGATCTTCTTGGAGATCTATTCAATGTAATTCTTTTTGCGGTGTGTTTGTCGAGATCCGATGAATTGTGGGTTTATGATCAAGATTATCTATGAACAATATTTGATTCTTCTCTGAATTCTTATATGCTTGATTTAATATCTTTGCAAGTCTCTTCGAATTATCTGTTTGGCTCGTCCTACTAGATTGATCTTTCTTGCAATGGGAGAAGTGCTTATCTGTGGGTTTAATCTTGCGGTGTCCTTTCCTAGTGACAGCAGGGGCAGCAAGGCACGTATTGTATTGTTTCCATCCAGGATAAAAAGATGGGGTTTATATCATATTGCTTGAGTTTATCCCTCTACATCATGTTATCTTGCCTAATGTGTTACTCTGTTCTTATGAACTTAATACTCTAGATGCATGCTGGCTAGCGCTCAATGTGTGGAGTAATAGTAGTAGATGCAGAATCATTTTGGTCTACTTGTCACGGACGTGATGCCTACGTTCATGATCATGCCTAGATATTCTCATAACTATGCACTTTTTTATGAATTGCTCGACAGTAATTTGTTCACCCACCGTAAGATATGCTATCTTGAGAGAAGCCACCAGTGAAACCTATGGCCCCCGGGTCCATTTTACATCATATTATTTTCCTGTCAACTAGCTATTTCTGCGCCGTTTATTTTGCAATCTTTGCTTTCCAATCTATACAACAAAAATACCAAAAAAAATTATTATATTATCTTTATCAGATCTCACTTTTGCAAGTGGTCGTGAAGGGATTGACAACCCCTTTATCGCGTTGGTTGCAAGGTTCTTGATTGTTTGTGTAGGTACTAGGGACTTGCGTGTAGTCTCCTACTGGATTGATACCTTGGTTCTCAAAAAATGAGGGAAGTACTTACGCTACTTTGCTGCATCACCCTTTCCTCTTCAACGGAAAACCAACGCATGCTCAAGAGGTAGCAAGAAGGATTTCTGGCGCCGTTGCCGGGGAGATCTACGCTGAAGTCAAGACATACCAAGTACCCATCACAAACTCTTATCCCTCGCATTACATTATTTTCCATTTGCCTCTCATTTTCCTCTCCCCCACTTCACCTTTGCCTTTTCTTCGCCCTTCTTCTGTTTGTCCTTTTGTTTTCTTGTGTTACCATCACTACAGGAATCAGCTACTTTGCCGTCCGCCACGGCGGACGGCAAAGGCATGAATGGCGGACGGCAAGGTCTTTGCAAATCCGCCACGGACGGCAAAAGTGGACGGCAAAGAAAGGTCCAGAAGAGCTACTTTGTCGCCCGCTTAAAGCGGACGGTAAAGGGCCTTTGCCATCGCGGGCCGACAAAGAAGGGCATATTTCTTGCCATCCGGCCGCAGACGGCAAAAGATCGCAGGCTCTTTGCCATCTGCTGGCGGATGGCAAAGAGACCAAATTGGCATTAATTCTGTTTCTTCTTATATCCATTCATTTTCATAGAAAATCAAACACACACAGACACACACACATATATGACCAATATAGGATATCCAACACATGTTACCAATAGTAGCAAGCTTCATCCATACAACATAGTTTCATCAATATTACACAGTTTCATCCATAGGTAGCAAGTTTCACAAAGTAAAAACAAAACTAAAGACAAGCACTCCATATCTGAAATTACAAGAAATGACCTAAAACTAAATATCTATTTTCCTAGGCAGCACACACTTGACCACCATAGTAGCTTGTCGGACCGCTGTATCTGTGGAGCACAAAACAACAATCACCTGATTAGAAATTTTAAGGAGAGCAAAGCTAGTTTAAGAGTTATGAACAGATATAAATGGTGCATAAATTCCTATTATTCAACAAACATAAGTTATTTCCAAGTGAAACACGGGGCAATGTTATCCACTTCAAAACATAACAGAACACATAGGTACACACATCGTCAAATTTTTTCCACAAATGAGTTATTGATTGAGTTCAAGAAGTGACCAAGGGCCTAATTGGTTCACAGGACCTAAAAACTCATAAATAGGGAAATCACTAGGTTGCAATTCATGCCCTCTCTTGATACAATATGTTCGACATGATGTTTGAGTGCATCATAGAAAACCATAGGAGTTTTTCAAGGCCGCATATTACAATCATATGGAATAATTTGAAGCAGAGAGGCCCCAAAAGGGGAAATCATGCTGTGTGGGAAAAGTGAATACCATTCACCGTAATGAAAAATATAGCATGCCAGAATCACTATTCTAGAGCACATATCCGTACCAAAACATTTATAGTGTTTCCAACTCTTCTAAGCATGTTAGAACACTATGAGGACAATCAAATTGAGTTATCTAAGCAATTCGACAATCAAATGGAGTTAACATGGGCCCGAGGGTTAGGGATTTAGTGACGGCAATACCGCCACCGGCTTCCTCAATAGAAGGGACAGACCCAGTGCTAGAAGCGTAACAAGAACGTTGATACACAAGATAAGCACAAGCCCTTGAGAGCAGCCCGCTTAAGTAACAATTAATTAACCTCTAGAAGCGTATAGCACGTTGATAGACAAGTTATTATGAAGAACCAACCTTGAGAGCGGTCTGCTTGCACAAGATATCATTGACTTGAACATGACTCATGTAATCCAGATCATGACGAAGAAACCTACACAATATAAACTCAATTGGAATGAGGAACTCGCCATCATCTTCCCACCAAGAGGCATCAAGTACCTAGACAAAAAAGTAAGAGCACAATAAGATACAATGTATGCCGGTGGAGATGTTTAACAAAGAAGAAAACTACCCTATGAATAGCATAGTTAAATGTGATTCCTCCTAGTAGTATGTGTTCTATTATTCATAGTGATGAGAGCCCGAGACTATGCCAATAACTTCCAGAAAGAAAAGGCCTCCAAAATGTAGCATTATTTCAGTAGCAAGATTTTCTTTTTGGAAATAGGTTTATCCGAGGAGCGTTGACCTACATCACATACTGTAATACAGGCACTTCATTTGTTTTTAAGAAACTTGAGATTACTGCTGGTGCTAAAACAAAGCCCACCAAAATCCTCTTTCATCTAAAATACCAATTCACGTACTAGCTAGCATCACTAGTTAAGCAAACAGATTTATCACTTGTAGCAAATACGACCAAATTGCCACGGCAGCGTAACCCCAGCCATATGAGTACCTGCCTTAAATCTAGACTATACCAATTGTGCAACCGACATTGAGATTTCAGAGGGCGGGCGCAGCAGAACGACAAGTGCTATACCTTCACATTGGGGTCCCCGAGGTTGGCGTGCAGCCACTCGGGCGGACACAACAGACTCGTCCGCTGCACAGCGTGGATGACGCCTCGACGCCAAGGCGTTGGCGGCGGCCTTCTAGACGGCCGACGACATGGCGTTGAAGCACGCGGTGATACCGAACAGCGTCATCGACGGCGACAGCGAAGCCCGCACCCGACCTCCGCAAGCTACCATCCGACCCTGCCCTACAAGTTTCCAAGAAAATTATGACAGCCTCAACAAGTATCGAACGAAAAGAAGATCTCGACAACTACTCCTCCGCCTCATAATATACGTAAACATCGAAACTTGTGTACCTTCCAAATGGACCAAACACTTTGTTGATCGCTTGGAGAAAATATATGCTTTGAGGAAGAAGAATTGTTGTCGCGCTTTTTACATAAGAAGGTTGCCGCATAAGTAATCAGGTTGATCATGAGCTTAACACTAAGCAGTTACAGAAAATAGTAGAGATGAAGCAAGCAACAATATTTACTCCGGATATTATCAGCGGATCCATGAGACGGTCAGGGCTTTGAACCCTCTCGCTGCCCACAAGTATCAAGATCAAAATGACCTTGTCCGTAGTGTACCAACCAAATATTAGCATGAGCTCTTCCAAATACAAGACACGGTGGGGATCAAGAACAACGAGATCGCAAACAGAATTAGCATAGCAGTACACCATGGAGCACAGCAACGAATCGACAAAGATCGAGCCACGACGAGCAAGCGAGCAGGCACGGAAAAACAGGGCGGAGGAGCGGGACTCACGCGCCGAGCTCGCGGGATCGGGATCTTCGGCTGCGGCAAGAAGCGAGCGAGCAGCGCCACCGCAGATCCCGGGGCCCACCGGCACCCCATCCCGCCCCCGGCCGGCCTCAGATCTCCCATGGCGGGCGGGCGAGAGGAGCTCGGTGCTCGGCTCCCATGGCGGCGGTGGATCTCGAGGTCGGGCGATCGGCGACGAGGCTTCAAGGGCGGGCGGCGAGCTTGTGGGAGGTGGCGGCGCACGACGCGGCGCAGGCGGTAGCGCGAGGCGGTGGGGCTCCTGGGGTCCGGTGAGGTGGCAGCACGCACCGGCGGGCGGAGGCAAGGTGGCACAGCGGCGCGGGGTCGGGAGGCTCTCGGGTGTGGGGCAGGCGTCGTTGAATCCCGCCGGAGCTCGCCGGAATCGGTCGGCGTAGCTTCTCGCGGGAGGGAGAGGGAGAGACGAGCGGGAGAGAGAGAGGGGTGGGGCAGAGAGATAGGGGCGGAGAGAGAGGGGATAGAGATAGAGGAGGTGGGGCAACGGTTTTTACCCGCAAAAAAAGATAGCCCCTCTTGCCGCCCGCCAACAGATGGCAAAGAGGGGTTGGACCGCTGCAGATATTGGCATCCGGTGGCACCTCTTTGCCGTCTGGCACAGATGGCAAAGATTCTTTGCCATCTCGCCAGCAGACGGCAAAGAAATGACAGATGGCAAAGACCTTCTTTGCCGCCGCCGCTTCTTTTGTCGCTCGTTGTTTGGTAGCTGATGGCAAAGACCTTCTTTGCCGTCCGCAAACAGACGGCAAAGATCTGGCAGACGGCAAAATCCCTGATTCCAGTAGTGCATGTACCTTCTTTTTTCTTGCATCTTCCCTTGCTAAAAGTTTATGGATCCTCATCCACTTGCTAATCTCTTTAAGAGATCCAATTATGATGAACCTATTGCTAGTGAGTTGAGTGCACTAGATTATCTTTATGAGGTTTTTCTTGAAATTTGTGAATCTGAAAATTGTGATGAAGTACTTTATGAAGCGATTCACGATAAATCTTTGAATAAAAAACATGATTGCAATGATTCTACTATAAAATCTATTGATGTAAATTGTTCTAATAATATGCAAAACCCTAAGCTTGGGGATGCTAGTTTTGCTATGTCTACTACTTGTTGCAATGGTCATGATTCTGGTGATTCTTCTTATAATCTTGAAAATTTATTTAAGCCCCATGATGAATATGAGATTGATAATAGTGTTTGCAATAATATTGAAAGTGGGTTTGGAAGAGTGTCAACTTTAGATCCCACATATTTGGAGGATTTTCAATCTTATGAAATTTTTGATAAAAGTGGGTCGTGACTTTAGTTAATGTTAATCCCACTATTTTGTAAGAGTGTCAACTTTGCATGCATGTGGATCATGTTGAGAATATTTCATATGATAGATATATTGTTCAATTTGATTACGATCTCACATGTAATTATTATGAGAGAGGGCAATATGGTTGTAGAGATTTTCATGTTGCTAAATTACCTCCCGTTATGTTGAGATTGATATTGTTTCTTTCCTCTTCCTTGCATATGCTAGTTTTTGCTTGCTATGATAATTTATTTGCCTATAAGATGCCTATGAATAGGAAGTATGTTAGACTTAGATGTGTTTTTCACATGCTATATGATGCTCTCTTCGTGCTTCAATTCTTGTCTTTCACGTGAGCATCATCAAAATTATCAATGCCTAGCTAAAAGGGCGTAAAACGATAGTGCTTGTTGGGAGGCAACCCAATTTTATTTTTGTTCCTTGCTTTTTGTTCCTGTTTAGTAATAAATAATTCATATAGCTTATGTTTAGATGTGTTTTTATGTTTTAATGAGTGTTTGTGCCAAGTAGAACCAATAGGATCTTCTTGGGTGATAGTTGTTTGATCTTGCTGAAAAAGACAGAAACTTTGCGCTCACGAAAATAATTTTTAAAATTAACCAGGACGTGATAAATTACAAATTCTTTTTGAAGTATATCAATATGCAAATATTCCAGCTTGTCCTAGTGTTTCAGAATTTTTGAAGTTCCATAAGTATTCGAACAAATCAGATTGCAACAGACTGTTCTGTTTTGACAGATTCTGTTTTCATGTGTTGTTTGCTTATTTTAATGAATCTATGACTAGTATCGGGGGGTTTGAACCATAAAGAAGTTGGAATACAGTAGGTTTAACACCAATATAAATAAACAATGAGTTCTTTACAGTACTTTAAAGTGGTGATTTGTTTTCTCATACTAACGGAGCTCATGAGATTATCTGTTGAGTTTTGTGTCGTGAAGTTTTCAAGTTTTTTTAGTAGAGATTTGATGGATTTTGGAATAAGGACTGGCAAGATCCTAATCTTGGGTATGCCCAAAGCACCCCAAGGTAAAATTCAAGGACAAGCAAAAGCTTAAGCTTGGGGATGCCCCGGAAGACATCCCCTCTTTCGTCTTCGTCCATCGGTAACTTTACTTGAGGCTATATTTTTATTCACCACATGATATGTGTTTTGCTTGGAGTGTCTTGTATGATTGGAGCATTTGCTTGTTAGTTTACCACAATAATCATTGTTGTACACACCTTTTGGAGACACACACATGAATCGGAATTTATTAGAATACTATATGTGCTTCACTTATATCTTTTGAGCTAGATAATTTTGCTCTAGTGCTTCACTTATATCTTTTAGAGCACGGTGGTGGTTTTATTTTATAGAAATTATTGATCTCTCATGCTTCACTTATATTATTTTTAGAGTCTTTTAGAACAGCATGGTAATTTGCTTTGGCTATAAAATTAGTCCTAATATGATAGGAATCCAAGATGGGTATAATAAAAACTTTCATATAGAGTGCATTGAATACTATGAGAAGTTTGATACTTGATGGTTGTTTTGAGATATGAAGATGGTAATATTAGATTCATGCTAGTTGAGTAGTTGTGAATTTGAGAAATACTTGTGTTAAAGTTTGCAAGTCCCGTAGCATGCACGTATGGTAAACGTTGTGTGACAAATTTGAAGCATGAGGTGTTTCTTTGATTGTCCTCCTTATGAGTGGCGGTCGGGGACGAGCGATGTTCTTTTCCTACCAATCTATCACCCTAGGAGCATGCGCGTAGTGCTTGGTTTTTGATGACTTCTAGATTTTTGTAATAAGTATGTGAGTTCTTTATGACTAATGTTGAGTTCATGGATTATACGCACTGTCACCTTTCCATCATTGCTAGCCTCTTCGGCACCGTGCATTGCCCTTTATCACATTGAGAGTTGGTGCAAACTTAACCGGTGCATCCAACCCCCGTGATATGATACACTCTATCACACATAAACCTCCTTATATCTTCCTCAAAACAGCCACCATACCTACCTATTATGGTATTTCCATAGCCATTCCGAGATATATTGCCATACAACTTTCCATAGTTCTGTTTATTATGACACGCTTCATCATTGTCATATTGCCTTGCATGATCATCTAGTTGACATCGTATTTGTGGCAAAGCCACCATGCATAATTACATACATGTCACTCTTGATTCATTGCCATCCCGGTACACCGCCAGAGGCATTCATATAGAGTCATACTTTGTTCTAGTATCGATTTGTAATCTTTGAGGTGTAAATAAATAGAAGTGTGATGATCATCATTAATGGAGCATTGTACCGAAAAAGAAAGCCCAAAAAAGAAAGAAAGGCCAAATAAAAAAAGAGAAAAGAAATAAAAGCGACAATGCTACTATCCTTTTTTCCACACTTGTGCTTCAAAGTAGCACCATGATCTTCATGATAGAGAGTCTCTTATATTGTCACTTTCATATGCTAGTGGGAATTTTTCATTATAGAACTTGGCTTGTATATTCCAAAAATGGGCTTCCTCAAAGCCATAGGTCTTCGTGAGCAAGCAAGTTGGATGCACATCCACTTAGTTTCTTTTGATCAGCTTTCATACATTTATAGCTCTAGTGCATCCGTTGCATGGCAATCCCTACTCCTCGCATTGACATCAATTTATGGGCATCTCCATAGCCCGTTGATTAGCCGCGTCAATGTGAGACTTTATCTTTTTTTATCTTCTCCACACAACACCCATCATTATATTCTATTCCACCCATAGTGCTATGTCCATGGCTCGCACTCATGTATTGCGTGAAAGTTGAAAAAAGTTTGAGATTACTAAAGTATGAAACAATTGCTTGGCTTGTCATCGGGGTTGTGCATGCTGAGAGCATTTTTGTGTGACGAAAATGAAGCATAGCCAAACTATATGATTTTGTAGGGATAAGCTTTCTTTGGCCATGTTATTTTGAGAAGACATTATTGCTTAGTTAGTATGCTTGAATTATTTTTTTATGTCAATATTAAACTTTTGTCTTGAATATTTCGGATTTGTACATTCATGCCACAATAAAGAAAATTATATTGAAAATTATGCTAGGAAGCATTCCACATCAAATATTCCGTTTTTATCATTTACCTACTCAAGGACGAGCAGGAATTAAGCTTGGGGATGCTTGACACGTCTCCAACATATCTATAATTTTTTATTGTTCCATGCTATTATATTATCTGTTTTGGATGTTTAATGGGCTTTAATATACCTTTTTGTATTATTTTTGGGACTAACCTATTAACCGAAGATCGCAGTGAAAGATGATGGAAGATCGTGGTGGAAGATCGCAGTGAAGATGAGACCAGGTTCTGCTATTTCCATCAACATTCGTGCGCCAACTTTCAGTCCGTAACACTTGAGAAAGTTTATCCAAGTTCGGCCATAAAAAAAGCAGCGATCTTCTTGGTTCATGAACCCAACTCAGAACTTATAGACATGGCTTGTCTTCACTGTGACCATTAAACTGGTGTATTCAGTTATGGCAACGCGGAGCATCTTGAGTACATGTGTTCTGGCAGAGCAAGGAATGCACTACAGGAAAAATAATATGAGAACACAATGTATTCACTATCCCCTGGCCATCAGGTCAGGTTTGGAAACTTGAACTATACAGCTGACATCCGCGGAGACTTGATCATCGACGGATTCGAACCCATGTCAGGTGCGCCTAGCAGTCAAACACTTGGATTCGTCCCCTGCCACGGACTCCGAGCCGCCTGCGTCCGTGCCTATCGAATTCGATTGGGCACCGATCATGGAGTTTACCTCCGCTGATATCTTTCAGCACTCGCCCTTTGGCGACGTGCTAAACTCATTGAGGTCTCTCTCCCTGTCAGGAGACCCTTGGCCGAACTATGTCCGGCTAGAATGGGATGCGGACGACGAAGAAATTCGCTCCCCACCCACCACCCACTTAGTAGCCACTATCAATGATTTAACCGACATGCTCGATTTCGGCTCCGAAGACATCGACGGTATGGACGACGATGTAGGAGACAAACAGGAGCCATCGCCCACAGGGCGTTGGACAGCCACTTCATCACATGATATATACATGGTGGATACACCCAAAGAAGACAATGATGAGGAACGGGAGGATGCAGTGAAGGATAACCCCCTCAAGAAGCAACCAAAGCGACGACCCAGACGCCGCTCCATATCCCGCCTCGGCAAAAGTAGCGATAATTGCGCAAGAAAGAATGAGACCCCGGTCAACTCCAAAGCAACAGAGCTGGATGAGCCAGCGGACGGCGAACATAGTACGGAGCCACTGTCCGATCATGGCGACGCCGAGGGTAGAAATCATCAACCTGTCTCTGGAGAGGAAAATAGTCCGGATGACGATGTACACATCATCCCGAAAAGGAACTTGGAACAAGAGAACCTCCACAGAAGGCTTATTGCCACCGCGAGGAGTCTTAAGAAGAAGAAACAAAGGCTTAAGGCCGCGCAAAATACACTCATCAGTAGATGGAACAAAGTGCTGGACACTGCTGAAAAGTACGATGGCAGTCGCCACACAAAGAGTTACCCAAAGCGCAAGCTGCTGCATGAATTCGATGACAAGGCTTTAGAGCCTATGCAGCCGAAAAATAAAACGGCCAATCAGCCGGATCGACCACCCCGTGGCCGCGATAGGGCGGCTAACGATGTCGGATATAAGCTAGCACACGACTCACGTGAATACTTGCTCGAAAAGTCAGGTATAACCAGGTCCATCTACGGATCTAGGAAGCGCGCCCCGGCACAGAATCAAAACCAAACACTACAACCGTCAGAACGCCACGATACATCCAAATACAGGGGTGCTGCGCGCCCCCTATGCTTCGCCGATGAGGTACTAGATCATGAATTTCTAGAGGGATTCAAACCCGTGAATATAGAGGCGTACGACGGAACGAGAGACCCTGGGGTCTGGATTGAGGACTTCATCCACCATATCCATATGGCTCGCGGAGACGATCTCCACACCATCAAGTACTTGCCCCTCAAGTTGAAAGGACCAGCACGGCACTGGCTGAAGAGCCTCCCTGAAAATTCAATTGGAAGTTGGGAGGAGCTTGAGGATGCTTTTAGGGATAACTTTCAAGGGACCTATGTCCGACCTCCGGACACAGACGATTTAAGTCATATAATTCAACAGCCCGTAGAGTCAGCCCGACATCTTTGGAACAAATTTCTTACTAAGAAGAATCAAATCATCGACTGCCCGGATGTCGAAGCCTTAGCAGCTTTCAAACACAGTGTCTGAGACGAATGGCTCGCCAGACACCTCGGGCAAGAAAAACCGAGGACAATGGCAGCCCTAACAAGCCTCATGACCCGCTTTTGCGCGGGCGAAGATAGCTAGCTGGCCAGTAGTAGCACCAGGGACCCAGGCACATCTGAAGTCAGGGATGGCAATGGAAAACAACGACGCAGTAAAAGCAAGCGTCGAAGTAACAAAGACAGCCTAGACAACACGGCGGTAAACGCTGGATTTAGGGGCTCTCGACCCGGTCAGCGGAAAAAGCCTTTCAAAGGCAACAGAGATGGACCGTCCAGCCTAAACAAGATTCTAGACAAATTATGTAAGATTCACGGCACCTCCGATAAACCTGCAAATCACACCCACAGAGAATGTTGGGTCTTCAAGCAGGCCGGCAAGCTAAACGCCGAACAGAAGGGGAGGGAGACACCAAGTGAAGACGAGGATGAGCCTCGCCAGCAAAACACTGGGGGACAGAAAAAATTCCCACCAGAGGTCAAAACAGCAAACATGATTCACGTAACAAAAAGGAGGAGCAAACTTACACTCCGGGACATATGTGTCGCAGAGCCCGTCACCCCCAAGTTCAACCCTTGGTCGGCCTGCCCGATCACTTTTGATCACGGGGATTACCCGACTAGTATCCGGCACGGAGGATTGGTTGCCTTGGTGCTAGACCCAATAATCGACGGATACCATCTCACCCAAGTCCTTATGGACGGCGGCAGTAGTCTTAATCTGATATATCAGGACACAGTCTGCAGAATGGGGATAGACCCAACAAGAATCAGAAAAAGCAATACTACCTTTAAAGGGATAATACCGGGCCCAGAGGCCCATAGTACGGGCTCTCTAGTACTAGAGGTTGTATTCGGTTCTCTCGACAACTTCCGAAGTGAAAAGTTGACCTTCGACATCGCTCCATTCCGAAGCGGCTATCAAGCACTACTCGGAAGAACAGCCTTCGCTCATTTTAATGTAGTACCGCATTACGCTTCCCTTAAACTTAAGATGCCCGGTCCACGTGGCATCATCACAGTTAGCGGAAATATTGAGCGTTCCTTACGCGCGGAAGGACGTGTGGCGTCTTTAGCAGCCGAACACTAAACAGCCTTTCCAACCAGAATAAATGATCAGTTGTCAAGACCGCGGACACGGCTAGACGAGTCCAGCGTACCACTAGCTGTAACAGCTTAGATAAACCTGAGATTGGTTTGATGGATATACCCCCATAGGCGGTACCAGGGGCTTCCCGCATGTAAAAAGGACTACAGTTCGGCTCGACCTTACTTATCTTGAATTTTAATGGTTTATTGAGAATAACCAACTCTTCGCACGACAACTTTCACCTAAGTTCTTCTCTTTTACAGATGATAATCGTGCTACACCCTTCCAGGATACGGCACAATGGAGACACAGGCGCAGACGTGCAGCAGGGCCCCGCTCAAAGGTTTCTTTTTAGATTAAGACCATGTGTCAACCTTTTTTACTATCTCTTGTTGCTTCACATCCTCCGGATACTCAGCATAACTGAGAGAGATGCTGACGTTATTGGCATTTCGCTACGTCAGAATGATGAATGTACCTGGACACTCAGGGTTTATTATCAAGGGCATTACTCAGCCCGGTATATGTTGTAAAGACCGAATACCTTAGGGAGTGTTCGGCGTCGCGAGTTTGGCCTTATATGCATCAGCTCCGAATCATGTCTTTGGTCAAATGTTGGGTTTGGCCGGCTCCCACGTTTTGCTACCTTACGTTCCGCTCAATCGGCTAAGGTGGCACCGGGAGAACTACTGCGATTGTGCCCTGGATCATCCGGATGAGCACCTCAATAGAGAAAGCCGAAAACTGACTGTCATGATAAAGCGCGAGACTGGTCAACCACTCGATGACTTAGTGGAATCTTCGGGATTCCTCCGTGTTAACGAAGGGCAGATTTTCCCGGTCATGTACGTATGCGCCTCGGACTCGGACGAGCGCGGAAGTACCAGGGGCTATATAGTAGCACCACTGTCAAACTCCTATGGTTAAGTGAAAGTACTAAAGCAATATAGCCTGATTGCCTCGTTCGCCGCGCTACCACCTCCTTAATGGACCAAGATGTTGGATCAAGTGTGAACACGCGCTTTTGCGAACACCCCCGCATTATATGCGTGGGGGCTGAAGTCGACGACTACAAACTTTCAGGTTATATACATATATACATAAACGGCCGCACAGGAGGCATCACAATACTTTCAGGCAAAAGTATAAACACAACCTTTATAATTTAAATAACATTGTTTTTACAATCGGGATACATGTCACTCGAACATGACACTCTTCGAGCACTGAGTCTCTATTAAACGAGCAGCACCATCCAGGACTTCTTCAAAATAGTGCTCGGATGAAACCTAGCATACGGCCAGATTCTGGGTTGCAATAGCGGTGGCCTCCATCTCTGCCCAGCATGTCTTGACACGGGCAAGATCTATCCGCGCACCCTCTATGCACGCCGACCTCTTTACAGCGTCGGTATGCGGCACAGCACCAAGGAATCATTGCACAAGACCAAAAAAACTATTCGGCCTTGGTCCTTCCGGCCAGAGATGATCCACAAAAGACCTCATGGAAAGTCCGGACAACCTATGGAGCTCGGCCATTTGCTCATTTAACAGCAGCGGACGCGCTGGAGCATGGAATTGCGACCAGAACAACTTCTCCACTTCGTGATCTTTTTGATCTTCGAAAAACTTGGTCGCATCAGCGACACTTGCTGCCAGATCCAAGTACGCGTCTGCAGAACTCCATAATTGATCCAGAAGGGCATACTTAGGATCTCCGAACTTCATCCGCAACAAAAAGGGCTTCCCAGCCGTGATATCTCCGGCTTGACGTAGCTCCTCCTTCGTCGCTCTGATTTTAGAGCGGGTGTCCTTGACTGCTTCCATGGCTTTCTCCAGGTCCGTCGTCTTCTTTTGATTTTCCCTTTCAAGAAGCTCATAACGGTTGGCGGCACCCTTCTACTCAACAGCCATCTTGGCCATTTTCTCTTTGCTCTGGCAATGCGCAGCTTGTTCGGCTCTTAATTCTTCGGCCACCTTTAGGGCGGCCGCATCACTCCTCCTGCCTTGTTCGTTGGCTAGGGCAAGTTCCGCCCGAAGGGTCTCCACGGCGGCAGCTCCATCTGCAGTCACAACATATTATAGATACTAGCTTCATGCCCCTCTTACTATATGTTGACCATCGGAGAATACGTACCCTACGCCTCGTCAAGCCGCTTGTTTACAAGCATGATGTCAGCATCTGCCGCATCAATTTGCCGCTTCAGTTTGGCAAACTCACCATCCGCTAGCCACCGACCTCACCACCGCACATGAAGGCGGCATGATTATTACTCGACTATGATCCTCTGCTTGCCACCTTTTTCGATAGCAACCAGAGTCTCGGGGCTACTATTCGCATAAGGCACACTGGCGTGGTGCAATGCAAATCAAAAATATACATACTACTTTATGCATCTCAAAGCCTCTCAGCAGGCTCATAAAAGCTTCATGCAACCCGCTTTCGGCGGATGAAATCCTTTCAACCACCGTACCCATTAACGTACGATGTGCCTATGAGATAACCACTTGCTCCAGAAGACTCATCAATGCGTCCGGTCGCACTCCGGACAGCCTCGGACTTTTTCTGTTTCTCCCTTTAGGAGGCGAATACTCCAGACTTCGGTAGGCCGAAGGATTACCTTCTGGCCTCGGCGGATCATGAGAAATCCTCTGTGACGACACCTCTGGGTCGTCCGACTCATGAGGCGTGGAGTCATGGGGAGGTGTTTTGCTCTCCATCATCTCCGGAAGAAGGTCCCCCGAAGACGAACTCTGTCGAGAAAGGCTACGATCTGAACTACAAGACATATGTCTCGGTTATTGTCCTCGAAAATAAAGCAGGATATATTTACTATAGAGTACTTTTGTTTACTTACAGCTTGGTGGAGGGCTGATCCCCTTGCGCGTACTGTACGGTAAGGATACCCTCCGGGGTAGGACCCCCTGACGAAGATTTCTTCCCTCGTTTGGAAACCATTGTTTCCAAGTCTTCAGAGGCGGTCCTCTTACTTCCTTGGGGAGAGGGGATTTTAGATTCTTCTCCCTGGTTATACTCCTTCGCGGAGGCACTAATTCCCCCGGTCTGGATGAATAATGACTGAGGCCCGCTTTTGGCTTCTTTATTCCTCCATTTATCTTCCCCTGATGGCGCTTGATAAGACGCGAGCTCAAGCATTCTGGCCAGTACTCGATCTGTTGAGCCTTCGGGAAGGGGAGCCGAACACCTGATCATCTTCGCCTTTTTTACCCAGTCCTGGTCAAAGAGCGACTTTTCAGAATGATGTTGTGATAAATAAAGAGACAACATGTTCGGCCGAAGAACTACTTACTTGGGTGTCTGGACGATTGCAGTTTAGACCCGCATCCTCGGTGGTGTCCGGACACTTTATTCTTGATCCGAAGAACAATCTATACATCTCTTCGAGCTTCACGCCGAAGAAGTGCTGAATAGTTCGCGGTCCTTCCGGGTTGAACTCCCACATACGGAGAGGTCGACGTTTGCAAGGAAGGCCTCGACGAACTAGCATGACTTGCATTACCTTGACAAGGCTGACATCTCTCTCAAGGAGATCTCGGATGCGACTCTACAATGTCGGCACATCATTTACTGGTCCCCAGTCCAGCCCCTTGTTGACCCATGACGCGAGTTGTGGTGGGGGGGGGGGCGAGCGGAACACAGGGGCGGCTACCCACTTGGTACCTGGGGAGCTGTGATGTAAAACCACTCCCGTTGCCATAGGCTGGACACCTCCGAGAAGGAACCCTTTGGCCATGGAGCATCGGCACCTTCGCTTATTATGGCACCTCCGCATTCTGCGTGTCGCCCATTAATCATCTTCGGCTTCACATTAAAGGTCTTGAGCCATAAGTCGAAGTGTGGGGTGACGTGGAGGAAGGCCTCACACACGACGATGAACGACGAGATGTGAAGGATGGA
This sequence comes from Aegilops longissima, assembly GCA_021605205.1. Classification (NCBI taxonomy): domain Eukaryota; kingdom Viridiplantae; phylum Streptophyta; class Magnoliopsida; order Poales; family Poaceae; genus Aegilops; species Aegilops longissima. The sequence continues at coordinate 480,456,690 of CM038681.1, read as the reverse complement.
ATCCGGGGCAAGATCTTGGAAATCGAGCTTGTAATAGAACATGAGCCCTCTAACAAAGGGATCTAGACTAAAGGCTAGCCCTCGGAGGAAGTGGGAGACGAATACGACACTCTCGCTGGGTTCGGGAGTGGGAATGACCTGCCCTTGAGCAGGCAGCCTGTGCGAGATTTCGGCGGTGAGAAATCTGGCTTCTCTTAGCTTCTTGATGTCCTCCTCTATGACAGAGGAGGGCATCCACCGACCTTGAATGTTGGATCCGGACATGATTGAAGGTCCAATGCGCCTAGCCTGGGCCTTGGGTGTTGGAACTCAAGGTGGGGGAAGGATTCGATTGAGTGCGAGAAGAAAAGGACAGGCCTTGGCCCCTTTATAAAAAGGGTGAATATCAAGCGTCCTCCGCGTGGCCGTTTGGAACTTGCCTAAAATCGAGCAGTCATACCAACAGACACAATTAGGTTACCCATACCCGTATTGATGAGAATCTTGTGATAAGGGGAACACGATCTCTGCTTCGACAAGACGTGCCAATAAAACCGCCTCGCGAGACGTGCAGTGGCAGGCTGGGAGAAACGGTTCGAATAATGACTGGGCCATGGTGTGACGTCATGCTACAGAAGTTGTAAGCAGATTAGATTTGTGGAAATATTATTCTCTCTACGATGGTATGTGGAATTTGTTTTGCAGAGCCGGACACTATCCTTGTGTTCAAAATCTTCTATGGAATATTCAGAGGAGGAACCCGCCTTGCAATGCCGAAGACAATCTACGCGCCGGACTCATCGTCATTGAAGCCTGGTTCAGGGGCTACTGAGGGAGTCCTGGATTAGGGGGTCCTCGGACAGCCGGACTATATACTTTAGCCGGACTGTTGGACTATGAATATACAAGATTGAAGACTTCGCCCCGTGTCCGGATGGGACTCTCCTTGGCGTGGAAGGCAAGCTTGGCAATACGGATATGTAGATCTCCTCCCTTGCAACCGACTCTGTGTAACCCTAGCCCCCTCCGGTGTCTATATAAACCGGAGGGTTTAGTCCGTTGAATAACAATCATACCATAGGCTAGCTTCTAGGGTTTAGCCTCTACTATCTCGTGGTAGATCAACTCTTGTAATACTCATATCATCAAGATCGATCAAGCAGGAAGTAGGGTATTACCTCCATCGAGAGGGCCCGAACCTGGGTAAACATCGTGTCCCCCGCCTCCTGTTACCATCCGCCTTAGACGCACAGTTTGGGACCCCCTACCCGAGATCCGCCGGTTTTGACACCGACACCCACGACCAAGGGACTTCGATTTACCGGGGATGGATGAAGAATTCGTACTAGGTTCTCCATGAGAAAACCCTATGCAATCGCTGAGTAGGGTTTTTCTCTGAACAAGCAGAAGAGGGAGAAGGGGATATTGGCTCAGTGAAATATGGCCGCTTCGTCCGTCCAGTTTACTGCTAAAGCTGGAAGGTGGGTTTTTTGTGATTTGACAGCTCATTGGGCATTACTGCTGCGCTACGACCGGGGTGTGTCTACCGTGCAGTTGTGCACTCTAATTTGGTGCATATGGCATGTGGACCCCATTGCCAGATGCCCCACATATCAGCGAAGGAAGTAGAAAGACAGGAATAACTAGTTACACACAAATATATTTTTGACAAAGAGATAGTCCCTCTGTAAAGAAATATAAAAATCTTTTATATCACAACTTTATACATAAGAAAAATCAAGGGGAATATATATAACATATATAATTATAAAAAATAGAGTTTTTTTAACATGGTGTAGAAGAGTTGGTGATGATGGTGTGCCTGCCATCCTGCAATATAGTCCGTCCGATTTATATCTGACGGATAGGAAAGAAACTCTGGCAATTTTGCAAAAAGGTACCCACACACCTCTCCACATTTGCAAATAAGGCCTTCCCTCATTCATCCTTTTCTCTCACAAGATATACCATGTGATAAATAATACTGTTGTACTACTTATACACATAGGACACTTGTTTCACCATGCCAGAGTATTTCATCAAAATCTCTTGGAGGATAGATCAGTTCTGCAGTTGCGTGCTGCTACTGAAGAATTTCAAAGTTGATTTGGAGAAGATCTCCTTGCCGAGAAAGTTCGATTTTGACATCATCCCCTACCGCAAGATATGATTTAGATTTAAACCTTGACCATCATGTAGCATCAATCATCATGCGACCATCCTTTGTACTTACGGTATATTGAGCAGGTTCATTCACACCAAGGCTGTGCATGGTAAGAGAAACTTGGCCACGGTCGCCCGGATTGTTGAACGACTCCCTCATTTCTCTAGGAATTCTCTGTTTACAAACAAGAGACATACACAAACAGTTAGATCAACACAGTGAATCATGTGAAACAACATAGAAAGAAAAAAGAACGAAGCAGTTGGGCGGCCAATGCTTACCAAGAAAGTGGACATGTCAGTTTTTGTAAGGACTTTGGTATATGAAGTGCGAACTGCAGCCCAGTCTGTTGCCGATGCAACTGCTGGTTTCGTTGCCACTGCACGGGCCGGAGAAAATGCAAGTGCAAGTGTTGGTGCAGGTGCTGAAGCCGTTGCTGGTGCCCGTGCTGTGCGACTGGTAGTGCTGCTGCTGCTGCCGGAGATGGTGATCCTTGTAGAGCTGGTGCCGGTGTCGGGGCAGGTGCCGGTGTCGATGCCCGATCCTTTGGTAGATCAGCCTGATCCACTGGCACGGTCGGTGCCCAATCCTCAGCTAGATCAGATTGAGCTGCTACCGCTGTCAGTGCTAGAGAAACTGCCGGTGCTCGATCCGTTGCTGAAGGTGGTACGGATGTGCGAGACAGCGGCGATCGCGTCTGGTCTGCTATGATCAACTTTCTCACTTGACTAGGCTCTGTGACCGTGATCCAGTCTTTTTCTTCATTTCTTTTAAATGCGAGGACTAATTGTGGCGTGTTTGTTAAACCAAACTGCAGTTCATCATAGGAATTCAGCTTGAACTCAGGGATGACATGCTAGCAGTGGCCTCTCCCACATAAAACCTGCTATCGGTCTAGTAAAGTAGTCAATTGCTTAGGGACAATTTCGCGACTCCTACCGCCACTTTTCCACACACGCTATATTAACTTTATTTTGTCTTTATCTAAATAGCTCCTAGTTATTATTTACGTGCTCTTTATATACTTGCAACCTATCCAACAACACCTACAAAGTACTTCTATTTTTATACTTATTCTAGTTAAAGCGAACGTTAAGCATGCGTAGAGTTGTATCGGTGGTCGATAGAACTTGAGGGAATATTTGTTCTACCTTTAGCTCCTCATTGGGTTCGACACTCTTACTTATCGAAATAGGCTACAATTGATCCCCTATACTTGTGGGCTATCAGGGTGCGATAAACCCTGCAATGCATACATATATTGGAGTGTAACCATAATTGATAAAACGTCCTAACAAAAAAGATGACCTGGATACTTCAAAATATACAGACTAAATTGAGTGGACAGACATTATCACCGACTTTTCTCAGGACTCACCACACACCAAAAGCGACAGTAATAAACAATATAGGGTTCACAAACGCAAATCAAGTACTGAACAATAGTACTTACTACAGACAAGCAAAGTTGCACTAATTAAACTCTGCAGACTACTTCTTGCCACCGACTTACGGGATGAACCCCGCATAACTGACTAGGCCATGGACTTCGTGAGAGATGTCTACCTACACCATCACCATCTCGTCAACCTTGGAGAACCTAACAGGGTGGTCTTTCCACTCATAAACATGACGACGAAGACAGGCCGCATCAGATTTGTCGGGAAGATTTACAAGAACCACACCCTTCGTAATCCAAGGCATAGCCAGGAAATTGTTGTGGTCAAGTACAGCCTCGAGAACACGCCTGACAACAATGCTACAGGAAAACACTAGTTCAGGACACGTGGCGACAAGGACACAGTAGATGGATAGTTTAGCAGTAGAACTCATCCTCAGGTCTTCCAGTTCACACGACATGACTTTGAGGACTTCATCTCCACCAGACCTGGCTCTAATTCAAACAGAAACCAAATATTTTATCACTACCTCCATTCAAAAATATAAGGTGATTTTCGATATTTTACTCCATATATGACTACATATACGTAAAGAAATGAGTGAACAGAGACACTAGAACATGTCTTCAAAGGCATGAGAGCAGAGGGATTACTAGCAATATCCTTAACACAAGTTATTGAGGCAAATATACCCTCTTCAAAGGTAGCATTGATGTTCATAAAGTAGTTGAAAGTAATCTATAAGAAATCTGTGTCAACCTCTCGCATGTTTTGGTCAAAAGAGGAATTTAGAACCGTCATTTGGCACAAAAAAATCACATGCAATATCACCCATAAAGTTGTACTACTAGTACTAGTAGTACGTGTTAGATGAAAAAACACGATCAAGATCGAGAAAATATCGAGAAAAAGATCATCAAGAAGATATATTACCTGGACTTGCTTAATGAGGGATCCCGGAGGGGGGGCTGGGACAGGGCGATGGCTTTGAGCTTGTCCGCGGTAGTCTCGGCGAGGTGCTTGTGCTTCTTCGTACCATGAGCCTCGACGGTTTTGGCCAGAGCCATAGACATCACTTCGGCCGGTGCTCCAGCGTCCATCAAAAAACTGTCATATAGAAATAAAAGAAAAGAAACCATAATCACAAACCCAAAAGAAGAACAGATAGGGAGTTATAGGATCAGTCTCGGGGTTGCAAGACCGGGCCTTGGTCAGAATCAACACCATTGATGCGCTCACCTTTCCTTCTTTGGGAGAGAAGAACAATGGCAGAAGCAGGTCGGGGTTTTCTTGAAGAAATGAGGAACAAGATGAGGGAGGAGCGAGTGGGGTTTTTCTTCAAGAGAGGAGGCTGAGAGAGAAGAGTGAAATGATGGTTGCTTCGTCCGTCCAACTTACTACTGGTAAGGAGGGGGGTTTGTGATTTGGCGGCTCATTGGGCATTACTGCGGCACTTCGATCGGGGTAGTCTACCGTGAAGTTGGGCACTCTACTACGGAGTAATTTAGTGCATGGCTGGTGGACCCCGATGCTGGCTGTCCCACACGTCGGCAAAAGTGGGTAGCAAGGTTCCCGACGACCGCCGAGGAGGATCCGCACGGTAGAGCGTGTCCACTGTTTTTCTGAAGAAAAATAATAATTATAGCAAGTGTTTCCACTCTTACGACGGAGGAGTGCGAAACGCGGCAGCCACTTGAACATACATAGTGCTCCTACTACTAGGCATGTTAAGTGGTTCATACGTCAGTACTACATAAGCTTGTTGCTAGTGTAGTAACATATGACAATAACATATGATGTTGTTCGCATGCCAACTATATGAACAGTAATGTAACATAGTACCACTTTTTCGACTGTCCGGTTGAGAATGAACGGTGAGGTCAATGTTAACAGAACTAGGTCTACAGCGCACGCAGAGTACGGTGCTACAGTACTCCATGAAACTTGAACCATATGAAGCACGAATTAGTGTTAGGCAGGGTGTATGAAGGGTGCACGGGATGGGAGCAAAAGTTCCCTTCTCGACCCACTTTTGGATGTTTGGTAGAGTGCATGAAGGGTGCATGAGTCCACACTAGTAGGTTAACACAAATACATGAAGAGGGAACAACTATATTGAGATGAGAATGCAACCAAACACACCCACACGCTTTGTGCTACAGTGACCGATCTGCACCGTCTGAGTTTGATCCAACGGTCATGTTGCGCTGAGACATGGACATGCCCATGCAGAGGACGCCTAAACACCATCGAAGTCCCTCAGCTTCTCGAGGCACACGACGCTGGTGATGCATGGTGCAACCGCCTGCAGAGCCCGCCCCCGGTTTACGGAAGCCAGCTCGTCAAAGATGGCGTCCAATGGCACCAATGGATTCCAGTGACGGAGCCCTGACAGGATTCGCCAGGCAACAGCGACGGCAGCTCGCAACCCCTCCTTGCCCAGCTCCGCCCCCACCATCGGGCGGAGACGGCTCAGCTCCTCGGAGATATAGGTGAATAAGGAGACCACGTCAGGAAGCCGCAGCTCATTGAAGTCGACGGTGTGGTCCAACAGGTTTAGCTCGACGACCGGCATGGTCGTGATGGCACGACGGTTGTCAGGACCCCGATTCCAAGTCACATCGATCTAGCCGGTAACACCTCATATCACTTT